>KZ345543.1:122189-133849 GCA_002352805.1 Teladorsagia circumcincta
CCTCCAAAATGGCCATTGGGAGAGGATGGGATGATGCAGGGAGAGGAGGAGTCAGGGGGAACATGTACAGAAACGGCAAATACTCTAGTTTTGTCATTTTTTCGTGAAGCTCTCACCAAAATCGTTATCCCGCTAAATAAGACTCTCCTCTCCCACTACCGCGACTCCCTAAACTTCCACAGTTACGACGCACCTTTTGGACTTTTTGACCTGCATCAACCTCATTTACAACAGTTCACCCAAAAATTGCAAGTACGACCCCTGCTCTGCCTGGGTACACAACGGGCTGTTGATCCGGCCTCTAACCTGATTCTGACATACTCTAGCACTTGTTTATTAGGTTAAAGAATATGTATGTACTCACTATGGAGTTTGACACGACTGAGTTGAGGTATTGAGTATTTGTGTGTTGCTGACATGCGATTGTCTGAGATTTATTGTTGAAGGCTGTTGCTGGGGGTCAGGATGGAAGTCCTTATCACGTTAGGTTGATTTAGTAATACCTTCCGAACCACCTAGCTGTTTTTCATCTTTGGTTTTCTTGTAACGGTTTCGAGACAGTATTCATCGGAAAGTCATAGCTAGCACAGTATTCAACGCCTTTCTTGTAGGATTTCATGGACATCTGGTCCAAAAATTTTTGATGTCCTTTTGGAGCTTATGTCGGTTAGCGCAAAATCTTTTCCTGGGAGAGTGAATTACAGGTAGGGTTGTCCGCTGGCACGAGGCTAAGGCTGCAACGGGGAAAGGGAGAGAACCTCTCGTCCAAGGGTTTTTCATTTTTCAACAGTCTTCTTCTACAATATGAGGGCGATCGGTTTCTGAGAAAGTCGAATTCGCCTGTTTTTCTTTTGAATCGGATGGCAGTTGACCTTTCTCAGTGACTGCGGCATCAGATGGTACATCTCGATGCACGCCTCTCGTATCCCCATCCTCGTGTTAAGAGCCTCCCTCGCATAGGAATAGATTTTGGCTATCAGAAAGTCCGAATTAATGAAGTAGAATTACTTCGCTGGCTAGCATACTGTACCCGTTTTTCGCGACCGGTAAACTTGTCACATGGTCAATCAAAGTAGGGCTGAGCAACGAAAAAAAAAACAGGAGGATTGTTTGATTGTCATGATTGAAAAAGAAAACCAATCAGAGTCAATGACATAGAAATAAGGGCCAATTCTTTGCTAGAGAAAGTTTGTGAGTAACTTTTTTTGTAGCAAGTTAGACCCTGTGCGAGAAATTGCATTTGAGTAATGAAGGAAAGTGTCGAACACCTTTTTGGTCTCACATCTATTTCCACCCAGAGCCAAGGTTGCGTTTTGATGCGATTAGTCCTAACAGAGGCAACGGGTATGATAATTTTGGGTAGGTATTTGGATGCGGTGCATTTGTTTCCACCACTCAAATCGGTGCATGTTTCATTCCATTTATGCATATCTATTTTTTCACTCTAGTGCTCCTCTGCCTAATTAAATTATGCGTCCTTTTAGAGGATTTTTCCTTTCTTTTCTGAGTTTTCTTTCGCAAATCTCGACTCATTTACGAGCTCAAGGGATTGACGAGATAATAGGAATCGTTAGAGGGAGGATAGAGAAAATGGTCCACTTACTTTTACATAATTTTTCTTTATTGTCCACATAGGGGCCTTGGGGGTTAGCGATGCGTAATCCATGTATTGTCCTCCCGAACTAGCCTAGGTTAATGTGAACGTTTTGGAATTTGGACCTGGGACACAAGCGTGGTGAGCATGATGCTCGTATCAACAGTCGATCAAGCCGAGGTAGTGGACTGAAAAATGACGCAGTCTGCATGGTATCGTAGCGGCAAAATAACACAACCAACTCAATACCCATCACAATCCTAAAAAATCTAATTCCGTTGCGCAAAAAAATTAGTTACCGTATTGATTGATCGTCCTTTGCGCCATAAATTCGGATTTTTCCAAAGTGTTGAGTAGTGTTTGCTGAATTGGAGGGCTATTTCGCATCCATCCACTACTATTCTCGGATTATTCACTAGAGCCACTTCTTTGATGTGACATATGAAGAGAGTTCTTCAGTATGCTCAGCAATCTCGTAGCCACTTACTTCAAGTGTGCTTCTCCGTCCTTAACGACTACTAACAAACCCAGTAAGCAATAAAATAGTAGACATTCGTGACTTAGTTATAATTTCATCAGTGAGCTGAAAACCGAATAAAGGCGTGAGGAAAATAATATAATTTCTTTGGTATTACCAACATCGTCCACCAGTGGTCTGGACGAGTGGCACACTAGACTTGGCCACGGTGCTCGAATGTACATATACTGTTGATTTAGAAAATAAAGAATAAAGGAGAAAGCATTCGGTGTTGATAAATCTCGCTCTGGGAAGCGCCATGCATTCTGACCATATTCGAAATTTCAGAAGGCATTTTGTATAGGTTGAATAGGGGCATTTGGCCTGTACATACAACCATGAATTGTGAGAGTCAACCGATTCACAGGTTAGTGTTTTTATCCTCGTAGACTACTCTGGTACCAATCTACCAACCTCGCAGGCAGAAAAGGCTCGGTTGGCCTGTGCGCTGTGTGACTCGGGATTTGATTCCTGGCCCGTGCGCATGGAAAGTAGCATCATTCATCATCACACAACTTGCCCTCTTTTGGCGGTCATCGTACCAACTTGGCTACATTTTTCACTGGCAGAGAAACTCGTTAGTAGCAGCTCTCAATGGACGAAACATCAGCAGATTCAGCAGCTCCGAAAGTTGCCTGCCAGATTACAAAGTTGGAATTGGCGTCGGATCCATGCAAAATCACTTTTTCTCTGAACCTTGTGGTTGCTCAGATGAGGAATCCTTTCGGCACAATTTCACTTCCTTCCGAGCAGCGCCTATTGTGATCCGATAACACTGGCAAAACTCTGCCAATCCTTGTTGATAACACTGGTGTTTTTCCGAACAGCTTCAGCCTACTCGTCATTCAGTGAAGAAGGCCGATTTGAGGTCAGATTTGTGTTTTTTCTCGAGTTTGTGGCCGTCGGCAACCGCGGTATGTGGAAAGACGCAGATATCAAAAGTTTTACGAGCTGCATCCTTTAGAGCGGTCTCGACACGACCCTCGACACCACAATCAGCCTTGAAGCAACAGTCCCAGCAGGGTCGAAGTGGGCGTGGCGGTCAGGAGTCGCACCCACCCCCTCTTGCCAGCCGTGGATATCGCGTGATTGGCTGCGGAGGCATCGCTTTGGGACCACAGGGCCTATTTGAAGTTGATTTGAAATCGCAAATGGCTTCGCATTCAACCACGCAATCTCCACGGCTGAGAAGACGACCGTTCGCTGCTACGCCCCTTCGACCTTGCTGGAACTGTTGGAAGTTTTCCAATACGACCCCTATTTCCCCTTCTGCGACCACCACCCTCATCATCATGGCAAAGGCTTTCCTAGCAACGTATATTTACCGGCATATAAGGAGGATTATAGGTTCTCTAACAACGTCAAATGCTCAGAGAATTATCGAAGTTTCGAAATGTTATTAGCCAAAAGACGACAAGCAATTATTGCGAAACTCTATAGATAATGCCGAGACAGACTGGACCTATTCTGTATCCACAGCGATGGAGGGGGGGGGGAGCAAAAAGGAAAGAGTCACTTTGTTCATTGCACACATCACCAAACTTTCGGTCGCGCAGGGTGTAACAGTTGATACAGTTTTTATGGCAAAATATTTCTCAAATGTCCCTCATGAGGGCACTCGTCTCCAGTCCTGCTTTTGCTGCACTCATCGTCTTCATTTGACGTCTTCTGCTGTCGCCGTCGAGCTCAACGGGGCCTATCGTAGTCGCTCCAGCCTGAGGCAGCTAAACAATTTCTTTGGATCGCTAACAGGGGTATAGCTTCCCAGAAACAGTAGCTGTGTATGTGTCAACACCCCTTCTGACCAGACTTTCAGATAAGGTCGTTATAACCAACGGCAGGTCGAAGACTTCGCTGAGTTTGAACAGTGCACCATGTCCCCGTGGAGATATCATCCGATATCGTCGATGTGAGAGGCTGTCATGAAAGTTTCTGAAAGAATGGAATAAGCTGTTCTATTTCTAGTCGGGACCATTCGCTTCGAACTTACCATTAGCAAGTCAATCAAATTCGTTTTAAATGTGGACGTGAGACTTTTTGGCTCCACATACATCAATGGAAGTTTCAATTCTTGTAAACCTTTTTTTCTGACCCATCTGAATTTAATGGAAGTTACAACCCTTGTGAGCCAGCCAGACCAGCTATTTTCGCATAACATAATCACATTTTCATAATCAATTTGGGTAATGGCCAATAACTCTACACATCAATTCACATTCGCTACTCCTCCCCCGCCACAAACCCCCGCTCCACTTATTACGTCATCACCACATTATGACGTCGTTTGTCTGTGATTTTAGAAATATTCCCGTATCATATAACATTTTAAGTATATCATTGTACATTTTCTTCTTTAGATACAGCTAATACATACGTACAGGTTGGCTACTAAATATTGGCGCATGGTTCGTTGAAAATATTTCTACAAAAAGTAGCTGTTACATCTTTAAAAGTTTACTATTATGTGCAATAAGACATAGCCATACATTACTGAAGAAGGTGTTCGGAATGATTTCCTTCGATAGCGACACAGGCTTCAAGTCTCTTCTCAATTGACATCACCGTGGGCCGCAAGCAGTTGGCGTCGATTCCTTTCATGAGATCTTCACACTGGAAGTGGCGCATAATTCTCAAAACGAGAAGCAATTGTTGGATCCGACTAGCAGACATTTTGCTCGACGTCGCCTGCACACAGGAAGCCGATTTTTGGAATCTTTCATGGTTTGGGTAGGAGTGACTTCTGGGATGAAGACAACGCTTGTCTTTGTGGGAAAATCCGTCAAAACTAATGCCAAGATGTACCGGGAATCAGTTTTGCGTGATGTGCTCCGTCATGGACTGTTTCGACTTTCAGTAGACGTCACTGTATTCTTCAGCAAGACTGGGCGCCTGCACACGCCGCAAAATCTACGCTTTAGTGACCGTCGTTTTACAGGTCGCTGGTCACAAAATATTTGGCCATCTGACTCGCCCGATTTCAATCCAATGAATTTTGAGATATGAGGCTTCTTTTAGCAGAAGGTGCCTTCTATGCAACATCGAAGTTTGGACTCCGTGAAGGGTCCCTTGGAAAAAGCGTGAAAGGATTCCGACGTCAGCTTTTTGCGGCCCACCGTGATGTCAGTTGAGATAAGACTTAAACTACGTATCGCTACTAAAGGGAGCCATTTCGAGCACCTTCTTTAGTGGAGTATTGTCATGTTCAGTTGTATATAAAATAAACCTATGAATGTGGAATAGCTGCTCTTTGTGAAAGTATGTTCAATAAACCATGCGCCAATATTTAGTACTCACCCTGTATTCGCGTGATATTCTCAGAACGGGACTGGAAATAGGGTCCACTATAGTGTTTGATCGACTCCAACCCTCCCCTTACTTTCCTCTAGCCTCTGATCACTGATGGTGTCGATAGAATCGTTTCGCCTACTTAGAGAATCATTTAGGACCTTCAGTTCCACCCTTACTGAAAAGTAAGACGAAGGTGTACACATGGAAAATATGTGGACGAGATGAAAAAAAATATCGAGAAATTTTCCAACTTTTGAAGGATTTCTCTTCCCTATTTCTCCCTGGAATACGTCATAAATGAGGCATCGCCCAAATTAGGCTTCCGTCCCATTACGAAATACCTAGATATGATGCCCTTCTGACCCTCAACTAATCGAACGCCGGCCCTAACTAATACGTAATATTGAAGCAGCACATCAGCAGTTTTGTAGATAATGGAGCAGGCTGCTCTGAACCAGGGTACTACCGCACCTTTCTCGCAAATTGGGCACAAAACGTTTCTTTTCCCCTCCATGGAGCGCTATGATTCTGAATAAGACCAACGTATAAATAATGTCCTATACAAATGGTCGTTGTGAGAGTCAGATTATTTCTATAACAGCAGTGTTGATCTCATTGAGCAGAAGAAAGGCTCTCAGAGCCTTGTACTTACTCTCACTACTTTGTCTACGCTAGCATCTAACGAGGGCCTTTTTTCTTCGGCAAAGTGCCGCGGGAAGACCTTGTGCCTCAAGACGCTTGATTACTTTGTTGAGAATGTGAAATTCAGTGCGATGCGAAATATGCAACAACGATTACCATAATCGCTGCGGCGGAGATAATGGTCCCAATAATGAGTGTCAAAACTGAAAATATTTCGCTGAAATCCCACAACACGGAACCACTGTGAATTCCTCCGATATTTGACAATTTTACTTACTTATCTGTTAATTCTTGAGTCCCGAGGACACATCTACCGAGTAGTGAGTGAATATTGACATCGAACTAAAAAGAAGCCATAGACGATGCGATACTTCTACGAAAACAGAACGGAGCAGCACAGTAAGGTAGGTGACATGGCCAAATCTGAGTGCCGTATTTCATTAAAAACTCTGCAGTTGATAGGAATGGTAAAGGTCCCAGAGGTCCAAAGTCATTAGTTCTCTCGCCGCGCGCTTTCGAGTCGCGTTAGTATCACCACGCTCTATGATTCGGGTTCCTGCTACCTTACGCAAGGAGAAAATTACAATAAAGATGTAATTTTGACCAGCGCCCTCCATCCCAGTATGAAAGGCACTCCCTCATATTACCCCTATTTGTACCATAGAGGTGGCCTTGAATTCCTTAGGGGAGGTTGGCGGACCTACTAAGTTGGTATCCGGAGTCCTTCCCACCCTGGGACTTGCAGTGTACGGCCGGGCACTGCCCTTCCTCCTCCTAACGAGCCATGGACCCCTTTTCCCCTTCCCCCACCCCTCAACCTTCATATCACTGTTGTCATACTGTGCCATACTTACATTATATCTAACTATTTAATCTATGATCTATTCTCCGCTATTGTTATTGTCATTATGCTGTAACCTAATTTCTTGTCATCGCTGTGCAATAGTTATATAAATAAAAATAAAGGTGGGGGGACGCTCACAGTTCTCGATTCTCGATTGAGAATGCAGTGACGATACTCAATGCCTCCCAGAAAGACGTCATTAGGTTTATTCCTCGTGTCGACACTGCAGGTAAACGAGTTACTATTCTACCAGCGAAAACAGCTTGGAGTTTGCAAGCAACGATTTATAAGTGGATACCAGGTGATGCAAGAATGGGTGGGAGTTCCCCCATATGTATATGGCGTGTCTGGCTTTACAATTCATCTTACGGTATGTCAAAATGTTTCAGAATATGGGCTTCTGTAAGTCTGCCCGAGATAAATACCTTAGCATATACAGTAATTGTGATCCATAATATCTGAGTTATCAAAACCTTGAAGATGGGGCTGATAAAGTCATTTCTATGGGTTGCGGTAGGATCCTTGAAGATTCGTTTCTTGAATGAGAGAGCAAGATCTGTATCACAAAGGTGGTGGTACTGCCGCAACCTCAAAGATCGCCATAAGGAAGTCAACTTCTTCGGTTGACCGCTGCGACCGCTGCATTCTTATCATTGGCGACACACGTGGCGTTTACGCCCTCTTGCGTGAGATGTGTACTCGCACTTTTGCCCTCTCCTCGCAGCGCTGTGTCTCTTCGTCGAAACACGTGTTTCCATCGCCTTCATTCTTTTCTCCAAAAACGTTCGTCTTTGCACTTCTTTTCTGATTTTTGAGCAAAACAACACAAAAAGTTGATCGCGGCCCCTTTAAAAAACCTCTAGAAGTCGCGAGAACAATACTGGTGCTGGAGAATGCTTGAAGAAATAGTGCACGGTAATTGCATGAATCTACCTTCCTCGTTCAGATTCCTCTCGCACAACTGTTTTTGGCCTTTTTTCTTTGTTTCACTCTTATACTGCAACCTCATCTAATTCGCTTTGTGGTTTCTGGACTCTCCAAAATGGATGCTAGGTTTGAATAATCCTTGACGACCCATTACCTTACCATTACTTGGCCCTCTACCACGTTCTTTGCAACTCTTTGAGTCCCTTGGCTCCGCCCAAATGTCTGCTTGTGTCACAAAATGTGTTGTCCAAACGCTTGTTTTCTTTCTACGGAAACTGAATTTTCATTGCTAACTTTGTACGCTGCAACTAACGATCACACATGACTCATTATTTATGCGAAAGTGGATTGCAACAATTCTCCGAGCACGCTTTTCTTGAGGAATCAATCAAGGGTAACTCCTTACTGCGGCTAGTTGTCATGGAGGTAGAGGATACGTAGCTCGGAAGGATCATAATACTCTATATAGCCCCCACCCCCTTTCCCACTTTTCCTCTGGCAAAAGAGCTTCATCATAGTTACAGGGGCTGAAAAGACAATGACTTCTACCTAGTCCTCAGCAGGGTAATGTCTAGGCAAAGTTCCCTAATGACTGAGTATGTAATTAGGCGATTCCTGTGGACCTGCATTCACCCGAACACCATTATCGTCATTTAGCATTGCAAGAAGTGTACAATTGTTCCGCCCAAATATGTGATTTGAAAATTGTTGCCTGTGGAGTGCCCGATATGTACAAGTGACGTGCATCTTCGCACATAATGAAATCACTTGTGGGCGAAAGACCCCTTCATTTGATTGGAATTATCATTCATGATAATAGCTTAGTGAAGGCTCAGGGCGAAATTCTGCACTGCCTTTTGTACTCTGCGAACTTTTGTCTCGACTGATTCTCGCACATTTATTTATGTATCCGCAAGTGAATGGATGCATTTCTCTCAGAATTATGTAACCTTCAACCCGAAGAAGGACCGGACGGCGTGTTCGCTACCATTACAGTTTTTTTTCTTTCAGGGGAGGGGCAGGAATGAGTAACAACTTAAGCTTGGTAGGGAGGCCACCATCAGTGGATTACGAAGAGCGAGGAAAACTTGACTAAGTATCCATATACGAGCACTGTTGTTAGAGTTTGTCCAGGGGGTGCAGCGCTTTTTTGAGAAGCTTTTTAAGCGTTGTAAAAACACGTGGAGGAGGTGTATTGATGGAGTGTCGTTTAGTTTTTTTTGGTCTACCCAAGCTTACAATTAGAATAGGGCGAAGGTGGTGTAGCGGCAAGTGGCTGTGCTAACAGGCGCGCTTTCCGAAGATCAGATCCTTGACCGTGAGCCGCCCCGTTGTATGGGCGAAGTCGCTTACAAACTGTCAGTACGGTTTTGAATGGAAATGGAATGCATGGCGCATCCCTAACAGGGATTGGTCAGAACCAAATCCTTACTTTGCGTTTGTTTTTTAACCTAGAATCCCGAAGATGTAAAATTTTTCTCGAATAGTGGTTTTGCGTGATGAAATTGCACTATTCTCTTTACGCCATTGTGTAATGCGAGAAACAGTTACAGTGTTCCGTGATTTTGAAGGAAATCAAGCAAGTTGTGGTTTTCGGTGGGTCAGTAGCTGTCCTACTCTTTCATTGTCTACCTCTTAAATCTAATTTCAACAATCGAGAGAAACATGCTTATTTGTCATTCGGTTTTCTGCAAGCCGTAGTACTCCAATTCGATTTTATCTATTTTGAGAGATACTAATCTTTTGAGCCCCTTCCAGAATGAATTTCTTCATCCTAATTTTCTTTCACATTGAGGGAAACATTGCCGCATATAATCAGTAGGGCTTACCGTCAGAGTATCCGAATAGTTCTGTGACGTCCTATATCTACAGCGCTATGCGATTTGATCTTGGAGAGTAGTATATCTAGAGCTCCTCTCCTAATAACGTTACAAACATTAGTATCAGTGAACGCCACCGGTGGTTTTACCCACCAGTGCTTTGTTATATGTGCTCTGCATGTCCTTCGCATGAGCAATTGACCAGAGAATTAGATTTTTATAGTAACTGTTTTTCCTTGGAAATTCATTTTTTTTGCCTAGAGCTTCGTAAATGGTGTACTGTGTCCACAAATAACACGCCTATACGATGGGCTAATCGCCTTTCTGACAGCTAGTCGTCGCGGTGAGTGGAATTATGCTGATACCCAAAAATACGGAATCCTCGGTGAACGCACGACCCGTAAACGATTCCCTAGCGGCAAGTAGCTCAGCTTCCGGGTAGGCTCTGGATCGACCAAATAACCAAGGTGAAACCATAGTGACCTTTGGCAGGGTAAGGAGGGTGAAATGGTTCAAAAACATAACATTGGGTTGAGACGATGGTCGGGAACGTCCATTCACCGGCTTTCTTCTTTGCACCAATGTGAAGGTGGTGACTGCAAGCGTTGCACTCTTCAAGCAATCACTTCAAACCACGTGGACGCAAAAAGAATAGCGGAACAAGGAAGGCGGGGCAAAGTGTCATTCACTCATCGCAGATATTACCAGATATGTATTTGCTTTCTAATTCACTCATTCCCTCCTATCTATGATAATTTCGTTGACGGCACTTTTTATTTATTGCCTCATCTGCTAGATGTAGTTTCTTGGCACCACCGCACAATGCAGGGAAGTCTCGTAGAGGTGAGTCTACGGGGAGGCAGCCACTCCGGCGATACAAAAATCGCCCACGCCCACGGAAGATCCTCTCACTGCCTAAGTCTCAGTCTTCATAATAAAAATGAGACGTTTAATGAGGTTTTCAGAACCGTACCTCGCATCTTGCGATAGCGCCCTTTTTTAAAACTGCAATAATTTGTAGCTGAGTACCGAAGGAAGGTAATAGTGGGAATTCCATCAGCAAAAGACCGGAAAAGTTTTATGTGTGAGAAAATCGAAAGTTGCCGTCACCAAAAATTTGCGTGCGCAAGATTCCTTCAATAACGACCAGGGCGTTCTCATAAACGTCTGACGTGAATCCTGTAACTTTTTCATTATCAGCTCATTCCTTTTCTAGCGTTTTCTTTTATTGTTTAAGTGTACAATTCCACTCTCTTGTAAATGAACCTATTGAATCTGAAGTGAATCCCCTTGATGGATCTCTTTATAGTGCTGATAGAAGTTTCTACGTTCCACTCTCCTGGCTTAGATTTGCAACGCTTTCTAATGACTACCATCCATGAATGGAATGAGATGTCAAAGAGAGCGCTCCGATTTTCTGGTCACATTGAAATCTCCCATAGAGTGAAGTGGCATTTTACTTGCTGAGTTATACTTCAGTTGGAGTATGACAATGTGGAGTACAGTGTAGCTTGGAGAGTTGACCTCGTTTTATAAAGCGACGACCCTTCCGATCACTTTACGGGATTCATATTACCGTTTTTGTATGTCCACAGTGTATATGTTTCCGCATTTCCCAAGGAACTCAGTGTGCTAGTTGGAATCGGCTTCAGCGACAATTTTACAATTATTGACCATAAGAGGGTGGTGAAGGGAGGTGGTTTCTTAGAGGGTAGTAGTGCTGCCATGGCTATTTCCTTGACGCCAGGAAAGACGGATTCGACAAGAGTTAGGCACCGAACAGTTCTACCGTTCTCCAGAAAACCCTTTGTAGAATACCCTGACTCCGCTCAATAGTGGTCATTTTTTTGCAAAGTCCAATAGGATATGAGACCAACCGGTCGCTGCAGTCGATCTGCTGCATCCTGGTGTACCACTAGGAGGGAAAACGTTTTTCGATTTTTTACCGCTACTCCTAAAGAGATATTGAGCGAGCTACCGCTGTTCCTTGTCACTTTGTCCCAGCAGAAGTTCCTTCGGAAAAAGAAG
>KZ345544.1:42083-57057 GCA_002352805.1 Teladorsagia circumcincta
CATACTGTCTCCTTATGTACATATCCTTACAATCCTTAACATAAGGAGACAGTATGGCATTGTTCAGTTTCAACTAACTCACGCTCTTGTGTGGCAGCGGACCTTTCCGCTCAAGGGGTGGAACCGTCGGTGAGTTTATTTCTTGCGCTGGTCTGATCTTCTCGAGGGGTTTCTGACACGATGTCGATACCGCTAGAGTTGATGGGGCGCTTAGTGGTGTAGAGCCTTAATCAAATACTTGAAACACGTTCAGGCCTCTGAAGACGACGATTCAGTCGAAACGTTAGGCCATTGAAATAAATGTTCCACCTAACAACCTCGTAAGGCACAAGATACTTAACAAATTTCCTCACATTTTATCTTTACTTATGTTTTTGTTTGTTTTGGTTTTTTTAATATAACTAGCATGTTGGCCTTGTCGCCCCTTATGCAGGTTTTATGTTTGTTACTTTGTGGGCCGCACTAGAGCCCTTGCACGAGTCTTCTCATGTAATAAATATACAGGGTGGCTGAAAAGTGTAGGACGCCATGTTTTTGTGTGTAATAGCCAAGAAAGAGACTCGATCAGAAAACCGACTTCACACAAAGATAGAGTTAAGCTATTTGACTACTTATGCAGAAGGTGCTTTGAATTTGACCACTCTGTTTTGAGAAAAACCTTCTGGCGTCCAACGACAAAATCAGCAATGCGCCGCAGGTAGCCAACGGCGTTGTCGTCCCACCTCTTCTGAAGCGCTAACTTCAGAGCACCCACCGAGCTGGTAAAGCCTTATGCGTTCTTCCTCTACAACATCCTCCTATAGAGGAGTTAATCGGATTAAGGGCTTGTGAAGAAAAATGTCACATTTCCCTGCTCCGTGGCCCGGAGAGTGAGCGCTCAGGATAGCTTTAGTGAATTTGGACGCGTATTGGAGAGTTCACGTTCATTGAACAGCAAACGATCGTTGAGCAAAATGCCCATAATTCTAGGACAGCATACCGTACCTCATTAAAGTCTTTTGCAAGGCTTTCGAGTTAGTTTTTAACATTTGTGGAAAATGAACTGCAAGGGAGCTGCACTTTCGGATGTAACTCCGTCACAAACTACCACACCTTCGAGAGAAAGTCTGTTGTGAGCTAAACGCTATCTCGTAGACTTGCTCTCACTTTCTGACAACAACTGCGTCCGACTTTGGCTGTCGCAAAAAAGTTTAGTTTGCAAATTTCCTCATTAATCCGTTCCGTAAGAGAGATGCGGCGCACCTCGAGCTCGCGCAGAAACTTTTTGCATTTATTCAACTGAATCCTTCGGGTTGCTCCAATAAAAACCAGCATAGGAAGAGCTGATAGCCATTTCAATAATAATTGCTCCTCAAGATTCTCTGGAAACCGTGACGACAGATCCTGAGATCAGAAGCGATGTGACTCACGCTGACTTCACCGTTGTGAGCCACCCTCTCCTGAATGATTGCATCAATCCTCTGCGAATTCACAGTTCTTGGACCACCACTTTTTTCAATCCCGAAGACGTGTGCTTGAACATTGTCAGCACCGAACATATTTCAAAGAGTTGAAGAGGGAATACCGAGTCTTTTTTTGAAGTTGCAATTTCAGAGATCGTCATTGGGCAGCCTCTCGGAAATGGGTCGATGCAGAAAAAGCTTCACGGCGAGGGTTCAGATAAACTGTCGACCAAATAACTTGTGATGCTTCTGAAATAATTTCAAAGCTCCCGAATAGTTTCAAAACATTCTGAAAATACTCCACGGCCAAGTGCTAGCAGGCGGTCAAATTCGCGTCCTATACTTTTCAGCCACCCTGTATATATCTGGTATTGATATTGTCCAGGGATCCAAGGAGATTTCCAGAAACATCGCTATTTAGATTCTAACGTTGAAAATTAAAGCAGTAAGATGAATGAACTTCAGTAAATGCTGATCTAGCCATCTGCTACAGAGCACTGAAAGGTGGACGGAAGTGAGTTCGACCAAGTACGGCACCTTTCACAGCAAATGTTGGGCTACTTGCGACGTCGTACGCCACCTACTTCGTGAAGTGGTCTACGCTCGACAATTTCTTTCCTCAAATCTTCAAACTAAGGGAAGTGACCCACTCCATTGGCTGATATTGCTTTGGCTCTGTTTTCCTTATTATCTTCTATTGTTTACTTTTTGCTTGGTATTTAACTTTCTTTCATGTTCTCCATTCCCCTGACACCGCAACGTATAAAAATTGTCAAAACTAATATTAACCTGAATTGTGAATGGTATCGTGACGCGTTACATGGAGCACATATTTGTTTATCTATTTATTTCATTATTTATGTACTTATAAGGGTGCACCAATGTATGCTCTCCATTAGAGCTCTACAATGATCCAAGTAGTAGTCCAATGGCGGCGCATTCCATAGAAATTCATCCCGTAATGGTGAATGAGAAAATGCTGACGATCAGCATTAGAACGAAGTGTCCGTGCTGAAATATGGATTTAAAAACATGCATATTACGTGGCTCTCACATTCTTGATATCTCCCCCTTAACAGCCATTGAAGTAATCTGTGCACGCACTTTTTTGAGTATATGGAGCTATATCCTTCTGAATCTCCTCCTCTGAATCCAATTAGTTGCTATTATAATATATGTTCATGTTTGAGCACGCTTCTGAGCTCAGGCTGTCCATTTAGGCCATCCATCTATACTTTGTACAACCTTCACCTCCAGTGGCACTTGTTGGGTTCTAGTCCAATTTGCGAACTTTTGAAGGGAATGGACATCAAACGACTTATTGCCAGTTTTGAGAAAAATTTCCACAATTGAAATAGATCTTTTCTTCTGTTTGTAGCAGTGGTTCGCAGGCAGATACTTGTCTACGGCTTTCCAGCAGTTATATCGTTGCATGGATATTACAAACAATGTGTGTAAGGTTTAGGACAGATGGGTAGATTAGGTTGCATAAAATTCACCCTAGATGTTCACTTGATCTCAGTTTGTCTTGTCAGTCACTGCCTCATTGGCTGTGCCAGAGCTGTAAGAATGACGATCCACAGCTTTATTGAGTTGTTTTGCCAAAACAGAGCTTGTGCAAGCAGGCTAGAAGGGCAGCACCACACCGAAGCTCTTGGTACTTTTACCCTTTACCAACCGCATGGCCCGCCGGTAAGCCACACGAAATCGGTCGCGTAGGACCGTCGTAGAAAATTCCTGAACAAGTGCCTTTTTTTGATAACTTTCCAAGTCTTCAAGCAATGATTTTTTAAGGGACCGCCGCAAACTCACGCATTGGATGGTCCGGAAACTGATTATGTGTTGTGCGAAAAGAAAAAAAGCACTTGTAATGGGGCTACGGCCGCATCTCACGAAATACACGCGCTAGACACGTTTAGGGTCGTCAAGGATTAAGCTTCTATGAGCGTAGTTTGGTTCAAAAGTAATTTCTGTAATCTGTAAAAGTAATTTCTTCTAATTTCTGTGTCATCAACTCTATGTTGCCATATTTATGGCGCATCCTGTATTTTGTTCACTATTAGCATTCATTTTGTTTATTTGCTATATGTTCACCGCTCGGGGGAAGGGGGGGGGGGGAGGGGAGGGGAAGCTTCATTCATAACCCACTATTCTTATGAAGCCATTATTATTATTTGTTGCTACTATCAATAGTTCTGTATTTTTTATTACTGTTCTCATACAATCAGTATTTTCTACCTATTAATCGGAAACTTCGAATCAAAGTTATATCACCGACTCCATTAAATAGTTTCCTGTATCCGCTTCATACTCCACCGCCGATTGTCGTATTACAGCATTTACTTCGAAAAATCTGAACTCTGTGCATCTCAAAGGGTTCACAATGATTTTACTCGCGAAATGCTCGCTCGAATTGAAAGTTTATTTTATCCCAAAATACGAAATATGCAGCAATCAGGAGTATATCTGAGACTTCTGTCTCTACAATCGAGGCGAAATGTTCCCATCTCTATTCATTTTAACCCATTGCGTACCGCGGCGTTTTTCGGCTGACCGGCGCGTGTGGCCGGCGCCTATTTAGACCCCCGCCGCGTGCTGCGCGATCCACCTGAAACTTTCATTTGTATTATGAAGAACCGTTATATGAGCACTGTACATTTATCTTATACATTTACAGTATTTCATGTTTATTTTTGTAAAGTGGAATCAATTATTATCGCATTATATAGGGAGCAGGATAACCGAAAGTGCCTTAGAATTGGACATGTATTTTGAAAAATATAACAAAGGAAATAAGAGATAAAAGCGACCAAAACGTAATCGTTCTGATGGTTTTATATGCTCGAAGTGGTCACACAACCCCTCTTTCACTTTTGCTACAATTTGTCGAGAAAACTGAAAGGGTGCGACTAGAGTTTTTCTCAACAAATACCAGTAACTTAGGAATTCCTTCGCATCGTGCAGTCCCACGTTTATATGTTATTCTTCGGATCCAGGTCTCAATTACTATAAGATTAGAGCACGAAAAAATGTCGAAAATATTCTTCAAAAACCCGTGCTTCACCATGTGCAGCACGCGGCCACACGGCGGCAAATCAGCGCGCTGCACTATGTGCAGCACGCGGTACGCAATGGGTTAACACGTTGCGTACCGGCGCTGTTTGCGGTTTTCCTGCGCGCGGGGCCAAGCGATTTTTGTTTCGGCCTGTGGCATGCATCATCGTGTGATGCACTTGACCACAGAGAGCGTTTTTTTTTTGGATAATCTGAAATCTAAGTTCAAAATCTGTTAGCATGTGTTCTCCTGTATGTAGAAGAACATATCCCAACAGACTGAACCATCGCTAAAATGCTCAATCTCGTAAAAATTGCAATTTCTTTTTGTAATGATGAATACGAAACTGAAAATAAAGAAAATAAACCTACGACTCTAGGAAATTTAGGAATTAATGATGTTATACGAAACTAAGTTGTATGAGATCGGAATCTATTCTTTGACCTTCCAAATCCCTTCATGAAAAATTCGCATCTCTGACATCCAACAGTAGTTTGATTTTAGAGCAGTAGTTAATTTTCTAGTTGGTAAGGTCCCGAACAGATATGTTTTTCGCCATAGTCGAAAACATATGTGTGTGGCTCTTGACAAGTGCTGGTCCATAGAATAAAGAGAAATTTGAGTTCGAATCTGATGCATCACCATGTGATGCACGTGGCCACACAGGCAAGTAAGTGGATGCATCACCATGTGATGCACTCGGTACGCAATGTGTTGAAAGATGATACGAGGCTCGTGCGGGTCTGATTCGTGCAGTTTTTCAAAATGATGCTCACTAGAACCCGGGGAGGTCCATCACTGCTTTGCTACCCAAGAGTACCTTGCACCTCGCTCAACCTGCTAGTAACATACGATGTGGCGTGTCCAGTTTCTGAGGCTGACTGGTGATCTTGAAAGAGTCCTCCCCGAGAAAGTCGTTATTTCATCCCAACCATAAACCCTGCCTATACACCCATCATCTACGATAAGAACGAGAAAAAAAACAAAAAATTGTGTTTGATTTTGTAAACAATTCGTAAGCCTCGTAACGCGTTCGAATTCCCGCCGTACATCTATCCTAAGTGTTGGCGATGGAAACGATTCCATTTGGTTCTCAGAGTGCCTTCATAGGACCCTTTTTAGTCTTTTCCACCCATTGCAGTAGCACTTCCTTTTCTACCGCATCATTTCCTTTCGATCGTTTCGTCTCTATTATGCCAACTTGAACACTTTGATTTGATTCTTCCGATGCATTGCCTGATTAGTGGCCGCCACAAGGTGCAGTTCTTTGCATGTGTTTCCTTGTTCCCGCCCTACCTACCTTCGACCGTCCCAAAGGGTGGTTAGCGTAGATTTGTTATTCTTTGGAAACTGAATCTTCTTGCGTGAAACTTTGCACGTTTTTTTTTCATCTACTGATCACAACTAGTATCTTCGTGTTGAGAAAGAGTGCAAAGAAAATTCCGTGAATGACTCCTTCGAGCATTCATGCCATTCAGAATTGTTCTTCTTTAAATGGAGATGTGTGGTCGATTTATTCAACCAGAGGTATTTTGGCTTCCCAAGTGTGCCTTCAGCGGATGTGATGTAACAAATCGGCTTCCTACCTTTTTGAGGAAATGTATGAGATTTTTTCATTTACTTGCTCATCTAATTATTTATTCTATTATCAATAATTATCTAATCTAAAATATCTTATTGGCGTGCATAGAATTCCCCATAAGAAAAAGGAGGCCGTAGAAAAGATTGGGGAAGAGGATTAACAATGTTCAAAAGCAATAATAGAACACTTTTCGAAAAGAAGGAAAGGTTCTGAAGTAGGTAAGTAGAAAAGAAAGGTGGCATAACGCAAAAACCATATCGAAACATTCAGGCAACTGACCTACTTGAGTTTCATCTGGACGGTCTGGGTCATCTCTATCAAGTTTTAAGAATCCACCATTTTTGCCACTTCTGGCGTTCAGGTGTAACTTTCCTTGTGACAAGAGTGTGACTCTTCCCTTCAGAAAACAGAAATGTGGCTGTTCAATATTCTACTACCCCTGCCTATCTATCAAATCCAACCTCTCATTATATCTCCTGATATATGTGCTTTCCTTTGAGCGAGCTAGTACGTGATGAATCTGCTGGATGCTGTCAATTTTTCAGAGGCCATTCTTCGGCTGCGGCAGCAATCCATTCGGCAATTCAAGATTTTGTACAATCAATAATGTGGTATTCACAATCAATAATGTGGTATTCAATAATAGATGGCAATTCGACGGTAACACCTAATCTCTCCCTGAAATTGTTCCAAAGCACTTTATGTTTTGCAAAATAGCAATAACTTATTGAATATATGAAAATATCCTCATATCCAACCACAGCGCTTGTGCCTGCTTATTCTGTATGATTCAAATAATTAGAAGAATTCTGTGATGTTCGTTTAATGCAAAGCTCAGGTTTCCGCTGGCCTTTTCCACCTAAAGAAACAGTCCCAGCAGTGTCGAAGTGGGCGTGGTGGACGAAAGTCGTTCTCTCTACCCTCTTGTCAGCCGTGAAGATTCGCTCACGATCACGATTTGCATCACGAATCGACTTCAAATAGTGCCTGTGGTCCCAAAATGTTCGCAAATGCCTCCGCAACAACTCACGCGATTTCCATCACTGGCAAGAGGTGATGCGACCTTTGTCCGCCACGCGCACTTCGACCCTGGTGGGACTGTTGCTTCAGTTGAAGGATGTGCGAGTAGATTTACCTCCGGAAAATTTCATGGTGAATTCCTTACTTTTTTTTTACTTTCCCAACCAAATTTGATGGAAAACGATAAACCCTTGCAAATTGGCTTATTGAGTATGCTGTATTCTCCAAACTTTCGAAAAAGAGGGGGAGGCGTTTCAGGGCATACAGAGTCAGATAGAGCTAAGAACCTGCTTATATTGATGTGTAGAGTCGTAGCAGTTTCCTGATGCGACACCCCAGATCAAATTTGTGGGTTCACATCTGTCGGCGATGGAGTATGCCCATTTGATGGAAAAATCAAGTAAGTAAACCGTTGATGAAGCAACCAACAAGTATCTTTTCTCGAATAAGAAGGGGGGGGGGGCTGGACGAGTTGTACGGATTTGATTGCTTCACGGCTCCACTAACCAGCGCGTATTTGAATTAGCCGCAACGCCGTAATACACGCTGTGTGTCATGGGGTGCGCACGAAGTATCTCGTCCATGTGGTTGAATTAGTCGCCGAATGCTGACTTTGTATGACTTTGTAAGACCTTCGCGCCACGTTTGATTCACGACAATGGCACATCTGTGATACTTGTGGGCTACTGTATCCCTACCACTCAATGGACTCTTCAACACGAATTCTGCTGGGGGTATTGCTGTAAGAAACAGGACTGGCGGCATTTGGGTGTCAGGTTCGCTTACACCTGCGTAGGATATCAGGAATAGGGATTAACGGTGACGCATAGGCATTTGAAATAAACACATAGTAGGTGAGACTTCATCAATAATATGTTCGGAGAAAAAAGGAGGCGGGGGAGTGCGGATAGGGTAAATGCGTGGGGCAAACAGACGAGTAGACTCTGACTGTAGCTGGAATATGCAACAGATCCGGCAGGTTTGGTTCGAGCTTTGTCGTGTTTGTTCCATGTGTTTCCATTTTCTTTTCTCGTGCTTCTCTTTTTTTTCGGTGAATCTTTCCTGCCCTCTCGTTTATTTCTCCGTCCACCACTCAGTCGCAATTATTCTAAAAAGATACTGTCAGGCCAAATACATTCAACGACTGGTTCCAGGCTTCGAATGAACGGTTTCCTTGTCTACTTAGCGACACTGCACGCAGCTCTCTTTGTCGCCTATTCACAGTCCGATTCTCAGGTGGGTACTGCTTGCTACTTCTGTCAGTGTTCAACTCCAGCCCTTTGTTACCAATAGTTGCAATTTTCAGTTCGGTAAGCCGTGTTCGTCGTCATATCAATGCTGGAGGACAGAGCCGATGTTAGACGACGGGTTGCCAATCTCCATCTCTGGTGCGTTTTCAAACTCTGGTATTTCTGTCAATGGGGAGTCTTCAGTAACATTCATAATTCAACGAAAGTTCGAACTACTGGTGTCACTTCAAATTCAGTTGCAACTAAAAGTGGGGGGGGGTCTAGGGTGTACATTTTTCTCATTCCCAGACAAGTCGGCTAGGCAATCAGCCCCGGGGGATGAAAGAGTTCGCTGATCTGGGCGAGGGCAGATTCCAGGTTTGACCTCAAGTGCACGGTAACCAGTCCCACTTGCCACAAGATCGTACCATTTCCCAAGGAAATCTCCATTGACCCCGCCCCAGGTTTCTCCAAAAATTTTGGAGAACGGGTGCATGTTATATAGGTGAATGGATGTGACTGCTAGTCGTTGACCGAACGTGTACCTCACTGCTCCCACCTAAGAACTTCTAAAAATTATAAAATATTACTGCCCTTGCTTTCATAAAAGGCATGCCCCAGGATTAGCCTGGTGTCGCGTAACACGTCGATTGCTCCAACAGATTCCTGGGCGCGCCGGCGCCCGCGATGTACTGCCAACATGACCCCGTCTGACCTACCCGTGCGCAAACGCACGGGCTGTTCGCAACAGCACCATCACGGCCTGGCTCGGTGTTCCTCGTCTTCTCTATGGTTTTCGTCCCTACGTCACTTCGCTCGGCAGTCTCGCAGGGCGTTTGCCCTTAAAACTTATTCACTGATTCTTTCGTAGTTCAAATTTTCTAGTGGTCGATCAGCGGGTCGAAGAAAGCGACCCGACGCAAGTTGGTTCTTCTATTTTATGCTTACTAATATTTGGATGTAATCTTTGGTAGTTCATAAAGAAAGTAGTTTACATTCATAAAAGTTAATAGTTCCGTGTTCGGGTATTGTAGGAAGAGGATGAAAGCCCATTACACGAAAGCCCATTATACGAAAAGGGTACCTATGTTCCGGTTATTTATTGGTCATTTCCTTTCTTCAGTTCATTCCAAAGTAGGTGTTCACCGCGGTCATCCGCATGTCATTTCCTGGACCCACCGATCCGCAACACCTGGTGCGGTTTTAAAATACGAAGGTACTGCTGCGAAGCGGCCGGCCGTGAACAAAAACGGAAAACAACCTGTTGAAAACGCTTATGTTGGGCTTGCTCACCTTCGTTAGGCGACTAGGCGCAGATACTCAGAGTCTGGCGCTGAGAGGAGAGTATGAGGAGGAAGCGGATTGCACGGTGCAATAGCCTGCTACGGACGGATAGTACTGCAGCTGCTGCAGCTAATTTTGTAATTCCCTAACGCTCTTGTCGGGTAGCTCCTCGCACGGGATTGCCACATCTGGTGCTTGTCCTCAGCGGAGCCATCTCACACTTCGAAGGGAATCGGTCACGACTTCTGCCTGGGTTCTGCTTTCAAAACAAAACCGCGATCTTCTCGGAGTTCTCGAATCCTTCGCGTGGTTACACTGATTGCCACTTCTGTTGAGTTATGAGTAATGCACGGTATTTTCACAATTTTGACTTCCTTCCCAAAATATGTGAGTTCACTTTCGCCAAGGTGTGGTGTGGGAACTGAACGGTCTCATGGAATGAAATCGCCAGTACTCCTCTCTCATCAATACTGGAGCTGTCAATCTCTGAATATTTTCGCCGTTGTTCTCTGATTGCTCCAGCCGAGCATACTACCCTTCTTGGGAATTCCTCAGCCTACATAGATGCCTACCGCCACAATGTCGTCGATGTTGAAAAAGGCTAAACATGTCCAAACGGCGAATAATGTCCCTAACAAATGAAGTGAAGGAGTTGCTGTTCGCTGCCGTGAGATCATATCCATGGGAATACTTCCTGTAATCATTGACTTATAGGCTAAGTAATGGTCGGTTTTGAAAAGCACTGATTGTGGCACCTTTGAGGGACCTGTGGAAGACTGACAAGGAAGGTCTTTCAGGACATGCCGCGCTTTCTTAAAATACTTTTTTCATTATGTCGAGACAGTGTATGAGACATAGGACTGTGTTTCATTTTTCCTGAGCAGCCTACTGAACGCCAAAAAGGGTATGTCCAGGTGGCCCATGGTTCGATTCCCCGTAGCGGCAAATTTTTGCATTTTCGACTGGCGCTTGCATGATGTCGCAAAATTATACCCGTACTCAGTAATGGATGCCATAGTACCATCTTGACCATCAGTAACCCATATGAGACGATTTTCACCAAAACGTGATGTCAAAAAGGTGTGGCGCTTGAGCTATTTGAACCCTTTTTTGGGCACTCAGAGGGCCGCTCAGGAAGAATGAACAACAGTTCTGAAATCCATGCACGCACCCCTATATTATGTGAAAACCGTTTGGAGAAGGCTGGGCATTTTCTCAAAGACCTCCCTGGTGAGAATGTCCGAGTTCGTGTTATTCACAATATACATCCAAGAAGACTTCAGAAAAGAAAATTAGAGAAAATAATTGCCCGAATTTCCTTCTGACCTAGTGGGAGTGAACAACGTTCAGTTTTTAGCCATATTTTCACATGACTGATTCCAGCTGACCTTTTGCAACCAAAAACTGCAGTACTTCATAGTCGTGTTCAAACTTTACTCATTTGTGAAAATTTCGCTTTCAGCGCCAGTACGAACGAAGCGACTCGAAATAGCATCAAGAACTCGAGGAGGTGCGTGCTGAATTTTTTAGCACTCAACATTATTCCGCTGTAATTTCTGAGTGTTTTCAGCACGCTGTCGTTGCACGGAGAACGTATGCCGTATGTTCCATCTTCCCACAGGACTATATCTGCCATGCGAGGAGTTCTAAAGTGTTTTGTTGCTTCGTGACGGCGATAATGAATGTTGTTCCCGTATAAGCCTTCCTTGTAACATTGATCGGAACTCTGAATTTCAGTTTTTCAGGAGTTAAGGGAAATTCGAAATTACGAAATGCTGCCTGTAGTGGGTTCTTCAGAACCAAACGAAGTTTTGCTCAATTTGATCCTTGTTCCTTGTGGTAAAAATCGCGTGGATTCCAAGGGAAGCCCATAATTACAATTCGATTAGAGCAATTTCATGAATCATGAGAGCAGTGTTGGCGATAGATTAACTTTTCGTCTACATTAAATATGCCTAGAATGAAGAGAATTTACGTGCTTGAGCGGAGGTAGAGGGTGGTTCTTTTTTGACAGAGCTGTTTAGCTTTGCTCCGTCTGCAAATGTTCGAAGTGCGCCAGATGTTTTTGTCATAATCTTAGCCAGTCGTTGATTTCATTTAAATTGGCTGTATTTCCTAATTTTTCTATGTAGCACCATACCAATCAAAGTGTAGCTGGGAGCTGCTCGCAACTTAGCTCTCCAAAAACCTCTCGGTGCCACGCGGAATATCTTGCCGAACGAACAGCAAACCTCTAACTAATTCTTTCATGTCAAGCGCAAGTATAAGAGCAACAATTACAACGACAAAATTAGTAGTTGCTATAACTTGACACATGACCTACACAACTTGATATAATACAATCCCTAAGGACTTGCCCCAATCTATTGAACTTGGGAAGATGCTTAAGTAACTTGAAATCAAAGGCTGACGAAATATGGAAAGCTGGGAAAGCTAGCGTTTAAGATAGCTCAGAGGACACTCCTCAAGGAAGACGACGGCAGAGAACTCCGACCCTTAGCAGTTTATTAAGCGCTTTCATAAGCGCTTATAGATGTGAGCGCTTATAGTAGATAGATAATGAAGATGAGCGCGTCGTCATGACCTTTCTCATGGCTTTGGTATGCGCAACTTTCCAAAACAATCACTTTAGCTACAGTATCACACATCGCAAATAAAAAAGGGTCGTGATCTCCACGACACAAAGCATGATTGCTAGCATCACTGCATCACTGTCTCAAGAAGAGTTTAGTGTCAACGACCCTTCTGCCTCAGTAGTAGCATAAGTAGTTTAGACTGCAAACGATGGATTAGTCATCGCGAACACAAGGTTCACAACAAGCATGATGTTGCAGCCATTCGAGAAGACGGAGAACAATGAAAACATGAGGTTCATTCTGTTGAAGGCAACGATTGCGATAGGTTCTAGAGGGGTTTACAGGGGACGAAGAGATACTCAATGGTACGCCAATGGCAAAAAAAGCAGAGGAGTTCATCAAAAACTTGAAAAGACGACCCCCTTATTAGGCTGTTGCTCTTCGCTCGACGTAGGAGAGTGGCCAAAAGTGCGACGGCAGACGTATGGACGAATTTGCCACAGCACGTTTGGTGGCACCATACCAACCAGTGCACCAGTCGAGTTGCTCCAGTTGTAGCGCTGCTGGCAATACAGCTAACCAACACCTGGCAGCAATTCCTACTCTTTATGGTTAGGCCCTAAGTCTATGTCAGCTACGTTCCGTTCATGGCTTCGGAGCTACGGTCAGAGCGATACCGCACCTCGTCGATTTTGACCATTTCTTGTGTTTTTTCCTCCTCAATAAGCGAACAAACTCCACCGGCCCCGGTGCGGCGGCCCACTTGCAGTCGTGAAGAGCGCGTGATTGGCGATGCTTCGAAGCAACTAACGTGGTGCCTTGCGGCTGCACCAATAATGAAGCAGTGTGGTTTTGGTTGGTAGCTGGTTGCAGCTGACGACGCATGGCGCCTCAATTGCAATTGCTAGCAAACAGCTAGGCATTGTCGTTATCGACCGCTTAACTCTCGAATTCAATCTGAGATTGTTGCTTCGAAGCAACAAGTCGGGATTAGGTTCCAAGACCAGTCTCCTTAGAGTAAGAGAGAGTGGTCTCCAACCGCAGGAGGCGCTACACTGTCGCGACTCAAAAGTGCAAGACAACGGAGTGACTCAAAAGTGCAAGACAACGGAGTGACAAGTGACTAAGAAGTTGCTTTGAGTGCCACCGTGCTGCCCGCAGCACGGCAGAGTAGCATACGTGGTGTTTGCGTCCCCTCGTGTACAACGTACTATCCCGCCTTTTATTTCTCCTCGTAGCACAGCTTCTCTCCGTTATGCCACAGCCGGCCTCACAAGGAAAATTTTAGTGTTTTCTATGGTGCCTTTTTTTCTGTCCCCATCAATGCTCCCCATTGCACGTCTTGCGTGATTTTCGAACATAAGACACATAAACTCAATCCTGACCCATGCCTCTAATGTGAGAGCAATCAAATTCTCACGGGCTAGTTTCACACGGGCGTGGAACTAGCCGTCAAGTCACTACACTGCAATACTAAGCTGCAAGACGATATCGCGCAAATGCAAGTCCCAATTTCCGCGCAAATTTCAAAAGAATCTCACATTCTTCTTCAAGCAAAAAATCGGATTCTTTCACACGTTGACGACATCGCGTGTTTTGGGCATTTTTGGCCTCGCGGGACAGGAGGGATTTTGCAGGCGCACCGCCTCAGCTTACTTGCGCTTATTTTCATTTTTAGAATGCCCAGAAACTTGAAACCTGTAAAATTATTCCTGCAAACATGAAAGCGTGGAGGTTACCTATATGAGTAACAGTAGCATTCCGTTTAGAAGATTGCACAATGGCCACAAAAAGCAAAGAACATCCACTTCCCTTGCGATGAACTGAGAAGCATTTACACCTTACTTTTTCCATCAAGTACAAATATCTTGAAAAAGTTCCAAATTAACTTCTTCCACAATCCCTCATATGAGTGAATACGACAGTGAAGGGAAAATTAGGAAAAAAAATTGAACTGGAAAGTTCTGTGAGTTCAGAAAATGCTTGATAGATATAGGCATATTTGGCCAGGTGGTTTATAGTTATGCTAATGTATTATCTATACAATGAGTACAAAAAATCTCGCGAAGGAGGAGCGAAAGCACGAAAAATGAGTGACAAAGTTTCGACGCGCATGCGCGTCAGCCCGTCGTCAACGTATTAGAAGCTTTCTCCTTTCGAATGCTCCAATCCGAGTCGACGAATTCCTTTCACACAACGGCTTTTGGAGATTCAGCGAATTGCCGAATATCTTAACCATCAATCCTGAAAAGTTGGGTATAAGGGCAGTATAGCGGAGCGAAATGGACCCGTAATAACCCACGAAATGAGCACTACAAGCCCTGTCGTTCGCTATACTTGGTACCAGCTTCCGCATTTTGAACGTTGACTGACAGGCACTGATAGCGCCATCACCGCGCATCGACACGGTACGCCCACCAAGTGACTTTACCGGCACCACTGAACTTCTCCATCTTGATTCTAATGGGTTGCCTTCTGATGGTAGAATACTCTAGCAGAAAAAGATTTCTCATATACTGTGTATCCACTTCGAATCCTACTACGATCACATACTCAATACACTGCGTTTCATAATTATAGGTCCACCCTAGATTTTTACTATTCCAAACTTGTCGTGCATTTTTGGAAAACGCTGCTATTACCAATGGATTCCTCATAACAAAAAACCGCGGTAAAGTTTTTCTGAAGATATTTCTATCTGAGGTAACCCAAATATCATTTTTTGAACGAATTTTTTGAAATTTTGAAACGAATTGAATTTTTTTTTTGATCGATCTTGCGAAACG
>KZ345544.1:62733-82359 GCA_002352805.1 Teladorsagia circumcincta
GGAAAAACTTCATCACGATGCCCCCCCCCCTAACTGGAATAGACCCCAATGTCGCTCTGCTGCAGCAGACACCCTGAGTGGACGGATTTTACAACAGAATAAGACAGTACTGACGGGATTTCGCTTCAGTAGGGTTGTAAATTTGCCGCGGTACAGTACTTTACGCTGATACTATACTACTATGCGATCAAATTCCTAAAGAGCAAACACCCGCATCGAAATACTTTCTAGAACTCTGGAACGAATTTTCCAGATAGATTGAACTCTAAAAAAATATGACGTGATGATAAAAAAAAACAAGGCAGGCGCAGGTTAAACACCGAGGAAATTGATTTTGAATGATTCTGCTGAAGAGAAGAAATGTCAAATAGCAATTTAATGTCGCTGGCCAAGGAATTTAAGTAAAGGGAAATCGGAAGTTGTTTAGTTCCAGGTACGGATAACTTGAGATATTTTTAGGAGCGTACGCTCGGTATGTGCAGTGCACCAGCGGTTTGAAGGATGTGCCAGCGCTACGAAGTATGCACCAGCGGTTTAGACGATGTACTACGACTCGGGAGTGTTTGAAAGTGGCGGGAGACCGTCTCGTGCCCACGATGACTATTGCCAGTTCCCCGGGCTATCATGCCCTTTCGCTCTCTCATGCTCTCGGGAACCTGGGACTATGGCGGGAATCAACGCGCCAACGAGAGGATTCCCGCCATTTTCCAACATTGCTGGTAAATCGTTCGAACCGCTGGTACATAGTTCGATCCGCTGGCACATCGTTCGAATCGCTGGTGCATCACCTCGCGGCTGCTAGGGAATCGCTGGATTCGCAAAGTCTGACATCGGTCTTAACAAGTTGACGACAGCGTACGATTTGGCTTTTTTGGCCACGTGAGGCAGACGCAATTTTGCAAGCGCGGCCACTTCACCTCGCAAACGTACATCTTGAAAGATAACTATGCAAAATGGAGATGGAACAAAAGCACTAGCATTGGTGACTGCTCAGAAATTAATCGAGAGCATATCGGTAGAATTCCGATTAAAAGAACGTGTAACTGTGATTAATAGCAGATTTCATTCTTTTATCCTGTAATGGTGGTCAAAATAATCTTGATGTTATGAAAACATATATTTCGCCATCCGAATGGTTTAATATTTACTTCTACCACTCTTTTTTAATGTTACTCACAGAACTGCTAAGGTGTGATCCATAGCAGGGTGAATATCGATCGAGGAATTCCTCGACGGGGGGGGGGAGGGTCGTATTTGCCCCTGTGGAAGACGGAGGGGGTCGTAATTGTCGGTGTCAGTATCGGACGTGGCGTGGTATCCAGTACTGGGGGATGTGAGAACACTCCGGTTTTTATTAACAACTCATCATGCGCACACAGCACCTTTCAACTAACTTGAAATTCCGAGCGAGGACCGACGGCATGGCGTATACTAGACCGAAATCAAATGGGGCAAAAGGTTTCAACGAATTTTCCAGCAGTAATGTGGAAAGAATCCTGGTCTGAGTGAAGAAAAAAGGCCCTCGACTTTTCCTCGACGCAGATTTCTCTTTGAGTAGGAAGTTTTCAAAGCAGATCAGGTAGCCATTTGCAAGGGCAAATCTTCTGCATTCCAGAACAGTCCACATCTTTTCAAACAATTGAGAAATAAGAAAGTCATCGTCTTGAAAACAGCAAAAATCAGCATAAAATTTTTTGTTTCCTCGACGTTTACTCGACGTGGAGAATCTCACTGAATAGGGCATCTTTAGAACAACTTCAGGAATAATTAAAAACTGCAATCAGAGCTCTCTCGAATCACACCTACAAGCCTCGAAAAGATCATGTTTCGAAAAAGTTATTAAGGTTTGAAGCATAAGGGGACGAGGCAAATTTTCGAGATAATTCGCTCCACCGCGAGCCGCGCCGCAGCCGCGTGAAGAAACAGCCGTCTCTTTGAATCCGATGACTCCTTCTTCCTTTTTATCATATTTTTTCTTATTGCTGTCATTTTTTCTTTCTGTCGTGTGTGTATGTGCGTAGAGTCAGTGTCCTTACAATTGTATATTGTTTTTTTGCAGGATCCTTGTGTGAATTGTAGTTTTCGCTCCATAATTGTCGCGTAGAGGTGAGTTCTCCGTTTCTATTCATCATTTTCTCTAGTTGCTGTCAGTCCATTTTTCCGTAATGTGTGTGTACATGTAGGGTCGGTGCTCTAACAATAGGGGAATGTTTTTTTTCTCAGGATCCTTTGTTGACCATAGTTTCGCGCCATTGTAGCCGAACAGAGGTGAGTTCTCCCAAGTTGTAATTGACCCACAATTGCTAATGCATCCTTTTTTAGCTTGTCGCTTTGTTCTACTTCTTATGGGTGAGTGTTTTGATATCGTGGTTTTCTTTGTCGCGAGTGTTCCTTTGATTTTCGTCTTCCTATTTCTTGTTATGACTATGCCCTAAGTTTTTGTTAAGGTGTGTTTCCTATCGAATGACCCTTTTTTTACAATTGAGAATAATCCGTTTCACGGAGGGGGTCGTACCGAAACTAGCCGTTTCAGGGAGGGGGTCGTACCAGAGTTGGGTTTTCCTCGACACGATTTTCACCCTGATCCATAGAATGAATACAATCAATTTTCAAAGAAGTCGCGCAAGCGTGAGAAAAGGAGATGACTTGGGTTGGACGCGCATACACGTCGCATTGTCCGACATGATGTGCAAAGTGGGACGCGCAACCGCATCACGCTATCGTCAATGTGTTAGTGAGTCTTGGACAACCGAAGCAATTAATTTTGTCACCATGGTCTTTACCCACGAGGCAATGCGCTACATTGGTGCACCATAGATAACTGAAGTTCAAAGCGACTGCAGTACACATCACACTCCTTATCTGTTCTGTTCTGAAAAGCTAGAGCTTCGACGGATAGCGGGATGAGAACAACTAATCTCGCATGAAGCCAGACATGCACAGTTTTGGATGTTGCGGGAGGCCAGAAAATGAGAATGGTTCACTGTGGAAGACGGTCACCAGGCTAGAGGTCGTACGCTATCCTTCCTTTTAGAGGGAAATTTCGAGCCAGGGACGGTCTCCTCGATTTCACTTTTTCATTATAAAACTAATAGTTCCATTGAACTGAGTACATTTTTGCTCTGATACATATCTCCTACAAATAAGTCTTTGAAACAATCCTGACTAATGCTTTTTGAAGCGAGTTCTTGCGTGAATGCAGCTGGTTGAAGTGGCATTCTCCGCGATGATAGCATACCAGAACGCTTCAAATCTAAGATCTGTAAAGCCGTCATCTGGCTAGTAGTGACTTACGGTGCTGGATGCTGGCCTGCGACTAAAGAAGTCGAAGGGCGCCTATGTGTAATGGAGACAAAGATGCTGCGTTGGACAAGAGTTGAGAGTAACAAGATCAGAACACATTCGGAACGATGTCATCAGAAAGCGATACGGTGTAGTTCCGACTGTCGACAAGATGCGCGAAACCCGTTTTCGATGGTACAGTCATGCTCTTAAATTCATCCAATAATGACAGTGTTCGTAAAATCAACTTCAGTCTTGACGTGTCCGGGAAACGGCCTAACAAGGGGTTTTCTTAGGGCAAGCCGCGCTTTTTCAAAACGCTTTATTGTCTAATGTAGAAACGCATGTAGGGGCCATCAAGGCGTTTTTCATTCTCGCTGGACGGCTCTAGCAGTACCAAAAGAAGAAGCACAAGGCACTATTAGTGGTTTGATCCCCCGCAGCGACTAAATTCTGCATATGGGTTGGCGTAAACGGTTTGGTGCCATATCGCGCTAAATGTCAGAATCTAATGTCGAATTATCGTCAGGACCATTTTGAAGCTAACAAGTTGCCGCCCATTGTTTGCAAGATTTGGTCGTCGAACTTTTGGGAGTATCTTCCACCACTTTTTTGTACTTCCAAAAGGTTCAGCGAAAACAAAACACGTTTCTATGGCCTATACTGCATCCCTAGAAAATGCAAGAAACCATTTCCAGAAAGCGGGACTTGGTCTGAAAAACTTTCCTCGTAAGCGGCGCTCGAAACAGCGTTGGCTCGATACGTTGCACACAGACTTGTAGTCGGTTGACATCCATCTTGGCTGAGCATTTAGTCGGAAAATGTGGCGTCAGCAAATCAGAAAACCAGACCCCGCTCACAAGTGGGACAGAGTGAAGATTAAGAAGAGGAAAATGAAGGAAGAGTCCTGACTAGGGAAACGAAAAAAGGTCAGAGTCTTTCTTTCTCCCTTAAGAAGGGAGGGATAGCATGTAACCAGAAAGCTAGTCTATCACAATAACCCTTTCCACTGGCTTCGGATTTGAGCCTTCTCAGCTCCATCACGTATCCTTTCCGCGCTAATTCACTGTGCTTCAAAGGTGGAAACCCTTCAGTTCAACACCACAAGCCGGTGTAGATCCACACATATGGTGTCACACTTATGTTTTACTCCACATTACATCAAATATCGGAATCATGTGGGATTATTAACGAGAGGAGGTGAAGAAGTAGATAAAAATGAATGGTGGAGCCGATAACATACCCTTCTTGTGATTCTACCGTAGTCCGATCTGGAAGGGCGCTCGATTCTATGCAGCTCACGAGAGTGACAACGGCTAGGAGCAGAAGTTGTTGTGTGGCCATCAGCTGAAAAAAGAGTCAATTGGCACAGTAGTGGGTAAGTCACAAAATGACATAAACTTCGACCTAACTACGCTGCAAAATATAATAATAGTGCGAAGTGAGAGCAAGAAAATGAAGTCCACGATGAAAAGGCAACTTATCAGGAATCAATGTAGATTTGGCATGTGGTGCGGGGACGAAGAAAAAGAGGAAAATGAGACAGAATCCCTCTTTCTACCCGTTGATTTCCGCAATGATGCGCCTCTCATGAGTGCTGCCCTCTCCAGCGCTGACGCTCTCGCTGCTGAACGGCTAGAGCCAGAAGGCGACTGGAGCAGTGGTGCGGGTATGGCCACCACGCGTACGAGTGGGGGTCAAATTTCAGAATTTTTCCGTTCTCTCAATCAGTATTGACCGAAGAAGGACTAACCACTGAGTCATGAGCTCAAAAGTAATGAAGGCTGGAGGCAAAGAACTTATATTTCGCTTAAAAATTCAAAGGGTGATGAGAGGGTGGATCAGAGGTGATTTCTTCTTTATAAAAAGCGTAGCATTCTAAATCAACGACAGCTGCGAAACGGCGTATAAATAGTAATCAATGATGATAATGACGGATATAGTGATTGCTCGACTTGGCCACAAAAATAGAGGTAAATTCTAAAAGTGCACAGCACTGAACAAGCTCCTGCCAAGTCTTTGCACTATGGGCAGCTCTCACCTGGCTATAACAACTTTCCTGCTAGCCGCTTACATGCCGTGAGTTTTCAACCTTCTTGCTGAATCATCTTTCAAATTGCCTTTTCAATTGTTGAGCTCTCGTGAGCATTTTATCCCATTACTGACTAACAATTATTGTTTTATCACGTAGGATTGTTCTTCTAGTTATTTAAAAGAGTGACGAATCTACGACTAGCTCTCATCAGCATGAATTGGTTTTTGTGTAGGTGCAATTTCACCTACTGTAGGTGAAGTTTTAAATCAATCACCTAATTGTAAGGGCGTGGGAGGAATTCTCCGAGATCTGCGTTCACAGTAATTCTCCGAGAATATTTTGTTGACGGAAAGCGTAAACACTGCGTTGAGAGGCTGGTCACGAGAGTACAACAGCCATCTTTTGATGGGGTATCAGCACGGCTCTGCTTCCTCCTAGCTGAACAAAGCGACCCGCTCTGGTCGTTGGCAATGGTGTCAACTCTAATTCATCCTCTGGAACACCTCTCAAACTGCGTTTGAAAGGAAGCAGGTTTGTACATCTGCAAAATAAGCGAGTTTTAGGCTCTACTAACCTGCAAAAGTTCCAAAACAATCACGCCACCGACCAGGGCGTTGGTCTTCTGTCTAGGACCTCGACCGCTGTTCACAATGCCGGGCCTTATCTGAGCATGTTGTGCTTGCGAGAACAATTGTTCTCCAACTTCTCTCTTCTTGCAACCGCGGCAGGATAGTTGTAAGTTTGTCAGTTTCCTTGGGCCTGACAAGGTTCTTATGTTTCCCTTCCATATCGAGTATGGTTAACACTGCCATCCATCGGTGTATAGCAGTAGCCCAGTTGCTGAACGATGTCCAGTTGTGAATATTCTTAACGAAAACTTCAAATGGCAAGCGGTTTGAAACAGATTTTACGACAAGCAGTGCATATCGGGAAATTGCTACACGAGCCTACATGGAAAAGCTGGCGACTGTGCTCAGATGAGAGTCACATACAGTGCGGTCCATAATTATTGGGTCCCCCTAAAATTTTGCATCTCCAGAATGAGCAGTCGACTAAGGATATTCTAAGTTCACCATCTGATTTCTCATTGTGAACAACTCCTGTAGTGCAATTTTGGCAACAGCAGCTTTTCTTCTAGTTTTTTTTTAATAAATATTCCTTGGTTTTTAACCGTTTCATAATATGAGGTCACCCTGAGGAAATGAATATTACTTTGTGTGAAACAACAATTCTGACTATGAAAATGTATAATTGTTAAAGACACGACAAAGAACACAATTTCCCAGGTGTTTGGCATTCGTATTCAGAAGAAAAAGCCAGATTAGTGCAATTCGTGGTGGTCGGCTCGGTTCCTGAGCCATTACCAAGCAGCTCGAGAAATCCCTTGCTCTATCCATAGGTAGTCGAAGAGCTCCTATGTCTCCAGATATTTTGCAAGCTCTGAACATCCACAAAATGTTCCTATCAATGATCAAATAAAAGTTATAAAGGCTGTCCCAAACAATATTCCACTTGTAATCAAACTCGCTAATAACTTAATGTTTCTATCTCGAAACTTATGAACTGCAGAGCGGTGAAAATAAGCAGCAAAATTGTCAGGAATACGAAAAAGATGGCTCAAAGACTTACTGATCATCACGAAAAGGCACAACTTCGATTCATGAGGTTGAACTCCGAGAAAGGTTGGACAAAGTTGGGCCTGCGGCGCAATCGCACCACAAAGCGAGATAATCTTAGCAAAGTTGGTATTTTTAAATATAAGTGGTTACACAAACAATTCTTATGGATATGAACGCTTTTGCCGTGACACGCGAAAGTGGCCGGTTCATTTCAGCGCTTACGATCCCAGTGAAGTGAATATTTAAGGTGATGGTGCTTTCCGTTATGATTTGGTGCGGGAACTTTTTTCTATGACTTGCATAATGAGGTTCAAAGATCACCATAGAGCCTTGCAAAGACGTTTGATCGCTTTTTTAGCCAATGACGTCGACTACACCACGTATTCTTGCAGAACATTACGGATGCGAGACAGGAGTCCCCCTGAGTTCGCCGCGAAAACGAAAGTAGGTCACCGCACGAGGCGGCTACCAGGTTCTTGTAGGTGAGAACGTGGCAATTGGCTTTCACTAAGCTAAAACAAATGCAGATATAGAAGCTACAGAGACGGACCAAAAAGCGATGTATCGATTGTCTGAAGAGGCGGGCCCTGAGCTCGACAAATTGCCATGTTTCAAACTTCACAAAAGCCGTTGACGTCGCGCCCGGTGACCTAGTTTCGGCGCGACAGTCGCGGGGTACTCTTGACCGTCTCTCGAACATGACATGTACTCATGTAATTCAAATCAACTAGAAGCGGCAGCACTCCCTAAATCTGAACGATCTGAAAAGGTTATCCTATAGTTCTGGTCGCACTTCGATAGAATATCTCAGAGGCATCATCCTTATTGAGTAATGCGGATAAACACCAGTTCTGTACTGCAAAAGAGTTGAAACAAGCACCCTTGAAGCACGAAAGTGAACCGATGTTCAGTTGACACGGAGTCTCAATTCCACCATGCCACGGAGGATCGTTGATCTCGCCCTTAATGAAGGAGGAATTATAGATTATTAACTCTTCTGTTCACTCTTTTGTATCTGCCATTAATCTCAGCTGATTTTTTTGCTCAGGGAGACCTTATTATGAAGCGGTGCAGAAACCAAAAAATGGTTCCAAAAAGCTAGAGGAAAAGCTGCTCCCGCCAAAATTGCGTTAAAGAGGCTATTCGTGGTGAGAGATCAGCTGGTGAGGCTAGAAAAATTCCCAGTTGTCTGCTTATCCCGGAAATGTCCCGGAAATGCAAAATTGTGGGGTGGCCTTATAATTATGAAATGCACTATATAAGATTCAATATCAGGCACGTCTTACGCACGTTGGTGCGAACAGGAACGGTTTTAGCAAAAGGTGTCAAGGAATATTGTGCTATTTGGGACGTGGTACCGTGACAGTACCTTTGGGAAGTCATGAAGTAGAAGAGGTTAGTGGGAATGACTTTGAAACAAAGTGCATGCTGCTGACTCAGCCGGAGATTTTCGCGCGGAAAGCATTAGAAGCATTCGGGTATTCACTAGGAATCCAAAAAATAAGCAGGAGAACTTCTGAAATAAGGAGACAGTACCCCATTTCTTGACTACAATAGACTAACACTCTCGAGTGGCAGCGGACCTCTTCGTTTGAAGGATGGAAGCTTTGGTGAATTCATTTCTCGCGCTGTGCTGATCTTCTCAAGAGGTTGTGACACGATGTCAGAATCGCTAGCGTTGATTAGGCGTTTTTTTGGTGTAGAGCGTAAGTTTAACACTCAAAACAAGTTCAGGCCGTTTAAACGAGGATTCCACGAAAAGAACTTCGGCCGAAGAAAGGTTAGCTCATCTAGTTGAGAGAAAAGTGGATCTCCTGAGAGTGCGGACCAACATGCAATTGGCAGCGAAAGGTTTGCCCCCGGCGGCCTGGCATGACCTCACTCTTGGCGCACTTGGCGAGCCACGCCCAACGACTATCTAATCGCTCACCGCAGGTGCATACGGGGATATTGATTTGATATACGGGGATATTGATTTGATAGCACAGAGAGACCCCCCACCCAATCCCTCGTTCCCATGAGAGGCAGTTTTTTTTTTGAAAAATGTAAAAGAATTTTCCAGAACACCAAATCAAAAAGAACGAGCACCGTGCTTTGAGCTTCCCTTATCTTCGAGGGATGAGAGACGAGACGATCCATGAAGTTTTGGGGCTAGCATGATCTTTCATATGAATGTTCATGACAATAAAAGGAAGGCTAAAATCTTAAAAATTCGGGCTGGAGGTTCTGTGAGCTTCGATAAATTTTCAGTTAATCGAAGATCATGTGAGTGTATTCCGGGGGCCATGTGATTTACAGGTAATTAAGGATTTACAGGTAATCAATTACATAATTAAGGATTTACAGTTAACTAATTACAATGAATTATTGTTGCTAACAGAATAACAGAATGAATACAAAACGTGCGAGCGCATGGACTGGAAAAGCGGACGTCAAAGTACTGAAGCGCATGGGCGTCAGGCTGTCGTCAGTCTTTCAAGAGAAAACTGCAAAATAGCTGGTTTGTTTTTGGCAATGTTCAATTTTCATGCCACTAATCAGTTATTACGTTGTTTTGAGAAAATCGAGAAAAGAAATAAATCGAGTATGGGAACATAGGCATTTGTTCGTCATCGTCACCAGCTTCATAGAAGTAAAAGGAGAGAAATAGGGAGAGAACGTGATTTTGTCTCAGATGTCGAAATAATTCAGCTTGTAGTAGAGATTGTCAATAACGCTTCATTCGGCTGACGCTTCGGAGTTATCGCCTACTTCGAAGCCTGGACGGACCGAGACTACTCGTCCATACACTATTAGGTTGGAAAGAAAGTCCTGCTACACTTTTCCGTGAATTTTCCTATTTTCTGGAAAATTCGAGGGTGACGTCCATGGCCAACGAATGGTAGAGCATTCTCGAAGCTTCCACTCACTAAGTGGATACAGACGTTGCAGTCCGTAGTTACCCAAGAAAGTCTGAAAAAAAAAACCTCGACCACTCATCAACCTACACTCTGAGTCGTTCTCTAGAACAAACATCCTCATAACTATGAATTCATGTCAACGATCTATACTATCTGCAGTAGCTTCAGCGAGAACGCCGTTCACCGCTACAGCATAATTCACTTGTACTAGCGCTTTCGCTTTCTTGGTACTTCTATAAGATGCCGACAGCACCCCTCACTCTCCATTGGGTAGAGTTGTTGGAAAAGGTCGACTACAAGTTTTTCGATATGGGAAATTGAGAGGATAAAGGTCCATACTGCAAAACTGCACCAGTTGGCCAAGGCAGCTCACCAAAGCCACTCGCGTCGCGAAAATGTTTATTTCTTTCATGACATTGACCTGAGGTATTACCCTTGGTCAAGCCCTGAATGGTGACCACCAATTCCAACCTCCAGTCATCATCTTTATGACGAAATAATTAGACGATTAACTCCAACTCCAGAGCAAGGTCGCCTATCTTTCTTGACCCGCACTCCTCCACGTTTTGGAGAAGGGGCACCGGGAAAACTTACGGTAGGTACGTGGTGGACACTCATGGTAGATACATAACTGGTCAGAAATTGTTAACATAAAAGATAAAATTAGAACTAAAAATGGAAAAAAGTGTTGCAGGACTTTTTTTCCAACCTCATATTTCAACCTACTGAAGTCGCTCAACAGCATCTTGGCTACTAATGTGATGTCGCTAAACTACGAAGACAAACATTCAGGAACGTCGACCTCAATGGTCCACCTGTCACCTTAACCTGGAAGTAATGCAACTTAGCATATCACCGTGATCCCCCGCGGAACCATGCACGGCCTCTAACGGACCAGGGGGTCAACCGAGCATCCCCAAGGGGTCCTCTGAGCAAGCTGTCCTAGGTTTCAACTATTTAAGCTGTATTCGTACCAGCTTGGATGACAGGTGACCGATCCAGGTCGACGTCCCTGAAGGTTATTCTTCACGGTTCCATGACTTCGCTTTAGCAGCCTACGATCCTGTAGTGAGATCTCCAGGTTGAAATAGTGTTTGGACGGGTAGTTTCTCAAATGTGTTTTGTCCTTCCAAGCTGCGAGTAAGGCGATAACGCCAAAACGTCAGCCGACTAGACTGTTGACCATCTCGGTTACAAACTGAATATTCCGACATCATCACTGAAAAAAGTGCCGAGATTCACTGAGAATAAAACGTGTACGTTACCGAGTTTTTCATGGTTACAGAAGAAGAAATAGAATAAAAACGAAAATCAATTGAATAGAGTTAGACATCGACCTTGGTGGTTATAAACAACATCATTGTGAGTTCTGTCACGCTAAGGTCTTCCTCGTGCTCGCTCAAAAAGGGCAAGGCTCCTCAGTATTAGCATCGTTTCGCAATCTTGCCCTGTTTTTTTTCTAGGCAAAACCTCCTCTTTGATTGACTATCGCCAAAAAATCCACAATATTCTTGTGTCAGAACTGTAGCAAAGAATCGAATAGAAAAAACGATGAAAGAATGCTGAATTATTATTTTGAGCAAGAATCCGTTATAGGGCTCAGCAAGGTAGTATGACACTTATCGCAAGTAAAGGTTGCACGCCCCGAACGAGAGAGACAAAATTTCTAAACGCAGCTATTCTCCTTATCTACCTTTATCTTTTTGTCGCTTTTCATTCCAAATTTGAGTACATTTGGAAACTTTCAATAAATCCAGTGCCGAAGTCTTCCTCACACCCAGTGGATCTCCAGAGAAGGTGAAGTTTAAAGTGGAAGGGATCTTAGCGAATTCAACAGGAAACTCAGTATTCCCATATTTTACCGAACACCTCTGATTATCAACTTACTATGAGGTTGGATTGATTGAACGTTAATCGTGGGATGTGTGATCACCGTTAAGTCCATAGTAACTGTGTAGAATATTAGAAGCACCCTTGAGCAATGAAGGTTTTTTTTACTTTCCCTATGAACGAAGCAATAGAACTTGAATCAACCACCGAAAGTGGCAAATCGTTCCAGGCACAAATCACCTCTGCGTAAAGGAATTTCGGCACACTGTCGATCTCGTTTTTTCTCGGAGCATCTTAAAGTCATGACCGCGTGTACGTCCAATGGTGACTGATCTATCAAAATCATATCGAAATCTACTAGTTTATGAGTAAGCTTCTAAACACATTCATAAACGAACATTTTTCTAAACATTTCTGAAGTATTGGCGTTGAGCAGCGATAATCTATTTCTGTAAGGAAACTGGAATAACTCACTGCGAAAATTTTTGGACTTTTGACGTCTTGATTTATAATTTTACTTATTTTATAATTTAATTTTTTTTGAATCGTTTGACGTCTTTAATTTTTCCATTTACGTCTCAGTTCTGTCAAGGACTTTTTCCACTTGCAACGCGATTGCGCGGCAAGCAAACAGCTTGAATGAGAGCTTAAGGATTTCTTGAATCCTCAAAGTTTTTTTTTACGAACCGTATAAGGAGCCCAAAGGCATTATTAAGGCGAAGATCATTGTCGTGCCCCATGGTTTGAGTGAGGGTGAGTGGATGAGATGTAAGGGTGATTCAACCACAGAACGCGGCAAAATGTGGGATTCCAGTGGGTGCCCACAACACCTCAGAAGGGAATGCGTGCGCGAGAACGCTCTTACGTCCGTGCCTGCTGCGGACTCATGTGCAGAGCCTATTCCCTGACCCCAACAAGTACGCCGTGTACCTGCGCGGGCTTATTACCCTGATGTCTTAGGGATGCGAGAAGACGTATTGACCGATGTATTGAGTGTCCAATCCGATAACCGACATGACCTGTGGCGATCTAAGCGAGAGCGTGGCGCAATGCGAGAAGTGTGTACGAGCGATGTATGAAAAGGATCTTCATGTGAACTAAGGCATGTTCACAATAAGAAACTATGAACCTGTAAATAGATATGAAACTACTGTAAAACATGGTAAACGAGCTGTAAAAATCAGTGTGGAACTAGTGTAAATAAACTACTTAGACTAAACTATCAGTGGAACTCCCATTAACTACTAGGAACTACACTACTATTGTGAGAAATGTGATGAGGGAAAACCTTGGCTACCTGGTGATTATAAAGCGGAGTAACTATTGTAAGACTATTTAAGATGAGGCGAGTGAGAATTTGGGCCTATGCGGGTCCGCCTCAAGCTAAGATGTTAGAAGCATAAGGTGGAACCGACATGGTAGCGGCCGACGCGATGGTAGACAGACGACCGATCAGCGCGATTGCATCATGCAGACTGAATGGAAATTGCGCGGGCAATTTGAAGGCGGCAGAGAGCGAAGGCTTTGCGCAGTTCTACAGACGACGCGCAGTCAAGACTGTGCAGCGCCGCGGCATCCTCCCTCGCACGGCCATAGAGCATCTTTACTTTAGGTCGTGACGAGTCACGACAATCATTTCTAAGCTGTACCAGTAAGAATGGGAGGGTAGTAACAACACCCGATGATTTGAGAAAATTGTTAAGAAGAGGAATGACCAAAAAGATGACCTGAGCCTGAATAAGTGTCGAACAGAAACAGATTTTCCAAAATTGTTAATACTACAGCAGTCATAGAGCGCGGAGTGGGCATCATCGTATGTCAGACGGGCACTTTCCTATCGGTCCGTTCAAGTAAAGCAGGATCGTAAGGAAAAATACACGAAGTTGCGGGATTCTATCGAGGTGCATGGGTCCTAGTACGTGCTGTGGTTTCACAAATAAAAATTCACCAGTCTCAAAACTCTCAAAATCGCCTTTACTTTTGTTCCAGCTCGTAGTGACAGCCAAATGGGAAGCACCCACAAGAATTTCGTTCCCTGGAAATTTGGCGATTCGAAACTGGGCAGTGCTTGGGCCGGCCCGGCCTTCGCAGGTTTTTATCGCTAAAAGCGCGGAAATCAATGGGAAGCTCTATCACGAAGGGACATTTGAGAAAGCTGTTGCCCCCTGGAATCAGAATAATAGCAATTCAGTCTTTCCACAGGAATGGGCTCGGGCCCGTAGATCGGTACGACGATACACTTCTTCGAGACCAGCATCGGCTCTTTAGTGGCCATGGATTCTTAGTTTGCTTACAATCTGGTTTCGGATCTAGCTTCTCTCTTCGAGGCTTCATTGCGAAACTACTAAAGAACTGAAATGCAAAGTTTGGTGACTCTGAGAAGAACTGCCTAAAATTTGGAATGAATTATTTGTTTGACACCTCCGCCGCAAAATCGACTCGCTGAAGAAAAAGTAGCGGCCTGCACCAAACTGATGGCAACTACTCCTAATCTTTCTTGATGTTATAAAATGTCACGGCTTGATGTTCTATAAGATTCATTACTTCCGAATTTTCGTGGGCCAGAAATAAAGTTTGGACGTGTTTTATTGCGCATGCAATATTCCGCCACCCTGTAGACGCTACAGGTATTTATTTAGTTTGGCCAATTCGTCACTGTTCCCCATAGGAAACGTGCAAAAGATTCTAGCGGAAAAAGAAAAATGACATGCTGCACGGTGAAATGAGCACTGGCTTTGGTTCCCGATTTTAACTGGTTGCAGGAAAGATCGACGCATAAGTGGCGACAGTGGGGATATCATGTTTAACCGCGCCACATTTGTGCTACATGGTTTCTCTTTCGTGGTGATTGTTGAGAACAAGCAAATAACGTGTTTGCTCTTTAATTGCCGTAACTGCCATCGAAAATTTCAGCGGGTGGGAACATTCACACCGAAGCGTAAAAGTCAGCCAAGGTGCAAACGAAGTCGAGCTTCTCACCATTACCTTCTGCACTACTTTAACGCAGTGTTTTACAGAAATTTCATTTCTGCTTGAACTTTCATAAAAACTTGAGCTCTGCAAGTATTGCAGAAATTCTAAAAAAGGAAACTCAAAGAAATTTAAAATAACGGAAAAGCATTCATGCACTTAGCGACATTCCGATGCTTCAAAGTTTAGCGGGTACTTTCGATGACTCAGCTAAGTAATAATTGATGAATTTAACGCAACGAAATGAGCCAGTTTATTTCATTACGTATCACTGGCGGAGTTCACTATGAAAAGACAGCTCACTAGAAATCGAGGTAGAGGCGGCCATTGATGCTAGAGATCGAAGGACGAAAAAAAAACAAGAAACAACCTAGAACCTGAAGAAAAGAACCCTTGCGTGCCTCTTGATTCCCCATTGATGCGACTCTCATCAGTGCTGCCTTCTTCAATGCCAACGCTCTTTCTGCTAGTGGTCAGTGTAAGACGGCAAGCTGGTGGGCGGGCAGCAACACAGCGGCGCGGGGACGGCCACACCAGATTGCCGGAAATATATTTCGGCAACTTCTGCAAATAACTCACCAATCAAGATTACTACGGCTCCGAGGAGGGTGCTGAGTACCGGAAAGTTGTCCAGAGTGAGGAAAATTTTAAGGATTCTTGACTACTTTTGCAAATTTCTGAAAGATTTCTTGAAGCCACTCCGTGTTTCTAAACATTCAACTTCATCGTGTGAGAACATAATTATGCAATTGCTGGGGTTCTACTTCAGAGATACATAGAAGTGAAGGACACGAGTAATTGCAACTTGCAGTCGCTTCTGAGAAGTCTCGAACAAACAAATTATGTATGCAGATAGAAGTACTTTTTTCTAGTGCACGAATAATTTTTAATGGTTCTCACAACATTCAATTACGAAGATCTGCAAAAGAGGCCATTTTTAGCAGAGACCGTAATAGCCCAGTAGATTTCAAATAGGACGGAATTTCCGCGAATTCATCTTGAATGAAGTTAAGCTACCAATTTTACGGCAAGCATTTGGACGAGAAACTTCGCGCGCACCCGACATGTAGCGTGTATTACAGCGTCGCGACTAATTCAAACACGCGCGGGTTAGTAGAGCAAGCGAGTCGTGAGGCCCGCTGCTTTTCTAATTGGGGGGGGGGACTTGTTAATGGCTTCATCAACGGTTTTATTTGCTTTTTTTATTCTTAGTCAACTGGGCACCCACAACACCACTATCGACTGCTGTGAACCCGAAAATTTGACCTTGGGGTGTTGTTTGGTTCAGATTTCTTCATCCACTCATAGGAGTGAATAGAAAAGCGAATGATATTGTCATAACAAACACTGAAATGAGCCACGAATTCTTCTTCCATTCGAAATCGCAGGTATACAGAGACGGTACAGGTACTTTGTTTGGGAACTCGTCAGTGTTCCTCATGGAAAAAATGAAACAAGTCTCAGCGGTGAATCGAAGAAAATGTCATATTACACGATGAAATGATAATTGACTCCGGTCTCTGATTTCCGACTGATTGCGGGAAAGAGCGAGGCGTAAGTTATGACAGGGGGGATTTCATGTTCGAAACACGCCACAGGTTGCACAGTCTTTTCTCTTTCATTGGTGATGACAAGCGAATAAGCTCTTTGCTCTTTTAAGTCCGCATCACTCATCGAAAATCCCTATGAGTGGGAACGTTCACACCAAGGCGTAGAAGTCAGTCAAGTTGCGAACGGAGCAAGAGTTTCTCACCATTACCTTCTGCATAGCTCTAATGCTGTGCTTTCCAGGAATCTCATTTTAAGTTGAACTTTCATGAATGAGCTCTGGAAGTATTGCAAAATAAAATTCTAAAAAAGGTAAAAATTCAAAGCAATTCAAAAACGGAAAGGCATTCAGTTCAGTTCATTCGGCATTTAGCAAAATTTCGATGCTTAAAAGTCTAGCGGACCCGAAATACTCTCGATGACTCAGCTAAGTAATAATTGATGAATTTAACGCAACGAAATGAGCCAGTTTATTTCATGACGTATTGCGGGCGGAGTTTACAATAGAAATTCTAATTTTCTTTCCTAATTGGGGGGAAGGCGTACTTGTTAATGGCTTCATCAACGGTTTTATTTGCTTTTTTCATTCTTAGTCAACTGGGCACCCACAACACCACTATCGACTGCTGTGAACCCACAAATTTGACCTTGGGGTGTTGCTTTGGTGGGTGATAGGTGATTTGATGGTTTTGGTTTCTATAGCATTAGCGTGCTATATCGCTCCCAGTTGAACAAGAAATTGATGAAATTCGTCAGTGAGCAAAAAAAAGCAAAGGGAACCATGGAAAATGAAAATGAGGCCTCCCATTTTTGTGACTTGGTGAGCACCGGAAATGTGCGTGAATTATTCTATAATTACCTTCAGAATAATTCTATTATTACTAACTAATTACTATTATTATTATTCTATTATTAGAATAATTATTTCCCGTCGCAGTCACGTACAATGCGCGTTGGCCCTCCATTTTTGTGATTGAAGCCGTTTAGACACGGTGAGCGCCGGGAATGAGCGTGAATTACGACGTTCCTGCCGCAGTCACGCACAATGCGCGTTGCGGAGTAACAACCCCACAAACCAACCTTTACCGAATCCCCCCCCCCCGAGACCTACCAGCTACCCAATAATGGATTTGATCATTGCAGCGTTCGCGTCGCTGCGCGCGCTCCGCGAGCAAGCCAAGCGATTCAGGGGAGTCTGTCCCCGAGTGCCGGTTCGTATCAAGCCAATCCTATCTGGCATGCGCCGCCATCCTCCATCTGTTACTTGAAGGGTGCTCAGCTAGTTGTCGAGTTTGCTCAACGCATTCTCTCCTTGTTGAGAGAGCGCAGAGGAAACGAGAAGTAAGAAGTGAGCACACGCTTCAGCGCGTCAATGTGTCGCGCATTGTACGTGACTGCGGCAAGAAGTGAAGTAATTCACGCTTGTTCCAGGTGCTCACCGTGTCCAAACGGCTTAAGTCCATTTTTGTGAAGTTAGTTTAGTTTAGATTTTTAGTTTAGTTCACAAGTGAACTAAACTAAAAATGTAATCGCAACTCGGGAGACTTCTATCACTGCTTCAATATCGTTCACGTGCCACCTGCTCGTACAGAGTGCGCATAAAATATAGAAAATTTTCTAATTTGACGAATTTCATCAGCTCAAATCGTGTCTGGTAACAGCAACTCATTGTTCGATAGAACCAGTAAGAAACGGAATCCAGGGGTTTGTTTTCCGACGGGGGGACATCTGCTAACGAAGGATCAAGTGTTGAAAAGGGCAACGCCTTCAAACAGGAAGCAAAACAGAACATGTAAAAAATCACAATATGGTCTAGATCGCATAGGAAAAGTACATTGAAAAGAAATAAGGCGCTACTGCAAGATGCACAGGTGTTGCGACGGCAACCGTTGGTTGGTCAGCGTCATATGATTGTTTTCTGGAAACGAGCTAAGCTTCAGGGGGGGGGGTAAGGAGGGAATGGAGAATCCAACGTGTGCGGGTAATTCACATTCCTCGAAAGCAAGTGTCCTCAAGTTCGTTGCGGACCCTCTCATTATCAGCCAGTGAAGATCAGATTCGCAACATTCGCAGGCTTCGGGTAACTATGAAGGTATCCCTGAACACCTCGCGAACCGAACGCTTTGAGTGCTACGGAAGTGGTCGCGAAACAATTGCATTGGCTCGAACGACAACAATGGGTGGAGACCCACATTCGGTTCCAAATTTCATGCAAAGTCGAAGAAGTTTTGTGAGTTTGCGCGATTTCAGTAATTCCAATTTATCCTATGTACTCACTGTTTCGAAAAAACAGAAGCGCGTCGAGTGCAGAACGTACACCACAAGTGACGTCGGCCTTTCAAAAATGTGATTGTTTTCTGCCACCGAAATGATTAGTTGTATTCCATCATTTATTACTAATTACAACTCTCATTTACCAGCTATCACTATCCAACTACCACTATCATTACGAATTGTTAGTTACCAGATTTACTTGGAGACTGTCGTCATTTGTGCTGTGTGATCTACACTCGAGGCGCTTCTTGCTTCTCGAAACAGATGTGCATTGCTGTTTTATGCTGCGATAAATGAAAAGAAGATTAGACGAAATAGGTTTCTGACGCACTCTGGGTAATTTTGAGTGGAAAGTAGCTAAAATGACCTAGTTGCCAATTTTTGCCATCATACAGGGTGTCCCAAACTTACTTGCGCCTATTTATTGCAATGTCTTTTGAGCTGTTGGACACGGAATGATAATTGAATCTAAACATAATCATACTAACATCATACACAACAACACGCAACAATCTAATTTCAAAAAGTCCTCTGCCTGCTCGAATATAGCCCCGGAGTCTCTTGTTGCAACCTTCGCACGTTGCACGCAGGTATTCCCTATAAACTTTTCCCAGGTTTTCTTTGATGCTGCTTGCAATGACTGCAGATTCGTATGACAAACTCGACATGCCTTGCTCTTAATCATGGGCTAGACTAAGAGTCTTGCGATCAAGATTAGGGGAGTAGGAAGGCTGTTCCTTGCGGCGACGAAGTCGGGCAGCTCGCAGCACGCACTTGTCTTGGACGAATTTGACCCCGCCTCCCGCTGTTTTGCTGGCAACACTGTGGCATGCTTTCAAAGTGGAGATTGGACCGATGCTTCAATACGTTCACTAATATGCACGTACTCGCAAATCTTCACACACCAATCGGCAAAATTCAGCAGCATCACCCAGTTGGCGGCGAATCAAAATCAGTTTATTACTGATGCAGGGTTAGCCGTTCTTTCAACAGTCCCTCGTGAGATGACACTCCCGATATTTCTAGCTAGAATGTGATCGCTATGACGATTCAACACCTGCTCTACGGCGAATATTTTCTGACAGAAAAAAAACGACCATGAGTAGCGTGCGGCCAGTGGAGCGCGTTAGTGACCTTCCAACTTTTTGGCCTCTCTGCTGATTGTTGC
>KZ345544.1:82459-95705 GCA_002352805.1 Teladorsagia circumcincta
GCGGCACTTCTGCATGTAATAGGGTTGGTAGTGATGCTTCTTCTCAGCGATGCACACCAGTGATGACTTCGATATATTCGGCGGCTTTGTCATCCTTCTGGTGGAGCACCGTAGACTGTTAACCAAACATTTCAATAATTCTATCCGTGAAAACGCTGGCCATTCTCCCTTGTACAGGCCTGTGAATGAGTGCTCGTACTTGACTGCTTAATTTGATGGCCACCCGTATCGGCTCACGGGGACATCAAAAAATTTAATAAGGTTCTAAGATGCAGCCTCTTCCTCGCGCACGTGAATGATTGCAGGTCACCTTGAACCGCCTCTCGCTAACTCATAGATACTGGATGTTTAACTCCAATAACGATGCAGTTTACAAGAGAACCTATGTGTACAACTATTTAATAGTGCGCGAAATGAAAATAATCGATATGCCTTTTCTGATGAATTTTTGAAATTTGGCGTAAGTAATTTTGGGACACCCTGTAGTAAGCTCTCTGGAATGCATAGCTATCAAGGGTTTCAAAAGTTTTCAAGGGGTTAAGGTTTTGAGCTATGATACAATCTTAAAGCAGGAGTATACATCACATCCTTGGGAAAGAAAACAACAACAAGACTTACTGTAATGGTTAGGCTCCACTACTATCATAAGCGGACCAAGAAAACGATCTATTTTTACCCGAGGGACAACAGCAGTGAAGTCGCCCTTAGCAATTTATTTATGCTCGAAACTATAGGGAATTACACTGATGAGTCCCAATTTGACATAATTAAATATAATTAATTCCTGGAATTCAATTCGAAAAAAATCGACTAAAACCTTCAACCAAGTATAGAGTGCGGAATATGGATCCCACCCATAGATGACGTAACGGGAACGTTCTACTCAAAAGAGCAGTGCAGTGGGAGGGCTTATCCAAGAAGTTGCCACTTAGCCGCTTTCAGATTTCGTATGCGTCGCAACCCAAGCCGGCCGTTGTTCTACAGACTTAGCCGCTAAGGACCGTAGGCGAATTGACGGCGCACGTCAGAATTCCAAATTCCAAAAATGTCATAGTGTGTGGCCCTTTCAGCCTCAGCTTCTTTAGGGCAGTTTGAAAACAGAAATGGAGTTGGAACCAATTCTTACTGTTAGCGTCGGTGAGTTTTGGTGCAAAGCTGAGGTGGAACTGTAGTAGGCTGACCCTCTCACCTGGTCAGACGGGAATCGGGTCGCATTCCAGAAAAAACCTGAAACGAACCAGGTTTTCCATACCCCTAAGACGAGCCGTTCAGACCAGGTTCATCTGAGAATATTGAAACCTGAATCCTCAATCGGCTTTCTCTTCAAGTCACAATAGCAGGCAATATACTCCACAACATGAGCGTGGGACACCGTGAAAAGTTTGATGAGCGCCAAAAGCTTGTCCCTCTCAACTTGAAAGCTCAAAATTGAATTAGTTGCTGATTTTGACTCGTTAAAGCGAGAGATTACGATAAAGGGTGGATGCGGCATGGAAGTAAATGCATCAGTGGAAGCAGTGGTCAGGGGCCAGAGGATGCGATATGTGTTCTTTTCGTGGCCCAAGGTGCGCTAGTTGCAGAACCCTGGGCTTATCAATCCTCCCTGAGCTCCGCCTCCGCCTGAGCCCCGCCTATCAGTAGTTGCCAGCAGCAACATCGTTCGATTATCATTTTGAAGAGGAATCCCACTTCGAGCGGCCGTATCATATAACTTTTCTGTGGAAAACCTTATCACAAAGCATGGTGTCTATTGGTGTCATGATGGCTGTCAGGCTAACACGTGCAAACGACTCCTCCCTAGGTTGCTAGATCGTCCTACTTCGGTGGTCAATGGGCAGGCAATGAGGCCCCATTTTATGTGTTCAGGACGGATTTTTCTGCTTCTTTTCGCTATTGTCGCATTATATAGCATCCCCACTTTCACTGTAAATTCAACCTAATTTCATCGTAATCTCTCGCTTTAAGTTTCTTAACTGCTGTTTTTGGCCGCAGTTCACCTTGCGAATGTTTCACAAGGAGACTAGGTTTTGATCAAAACATTCGCCCAGGTGGGAGTCGAACCCGAACCTCTCGCTTACCGGGCAGTACTCTAAAAATTACTCCACCGAGTCACCGTTTCACCTTAACTCAATTTTATTCGTAGCACACCTGCCCGGTTAGCGAGAGGTGCGCGTCCGAGTTCCGCAACTCTTGCTCACCTGGGCTTAAGTTTTGTTCATAATCCAGTATCCTTGTGAATTAGCTACACCCCCAGATCAAATTTGTATATTCACAGTGGTACAATGGAGTTGTGGGTGCCCAGTTGACTAAAAATGAAAAAAGAAGTAAAATACCGTCAATGAAGACATTAGCAAGTATTCCATGTCAAATAAGGAATGGCGGGCAAGACGAGTTGTACGAACTTGCTTGCTCCATTGCTCCACTCACTCGCGCGTATTTGACTTAGTCGTTGCGCCGTAACACACGCTCGTGTCTTGGGGTGCGCGCGAGGTATCTCGTCCAAATACTAAAGATAGCCGTCAAATGCTGACTTTGTAAGACCCTAGCACCACTGTCTAGCATTTTCGAGCCGCGACAACGCCACTTTTGTGATACTCGTGGGCCACCCTATCCCATTCACTAGATAGACTCTTTAACAGAACTTCTGCTAGCGGATCGCTTTAACCGTATCCCCTGTGCTCCCCATTGAAAAATTAAGAGAAATCCATTGAATCCCTCCATAGAAGTCTTCTACACGGGCGACATCAGGAGCTGTGGGAACACGCTGCGAAATTCGAGCTAACGACTTCCTTCATTTTCTGAAGACAGCGAGCGCAGTGAGAAGGAACTGCTTAAGAAAGATTATTTCAAGAATATTTCGCTGTAGAACTCCCACCAACGACAGCATCTGGCGGAAAACTTCGTTGGTGCGAGCCAGGGACCGAAGGTTTCTTTTTTGACCCGCTGCACACAGCTATCATCTGTGGAAGGTGTGTCGCCTATGCTAAAAAGAACAGCTCACATAGCCTTGAAAAGGGATCGGTGTCCTCAAAATGCTTGAAGAATCGTCTACGAGGGAAGTCGTGATTCTATTTCACTCACACCTCAATGACTTGATACTATTTACCCACTACAAGAACAAAAAGAAAAAATGTATTTTGATTTCGAAAAACCGAAGGTGTTGCGCATTCAGATTCCCGCCCTACGTCCGCCCAAATAACGAACAAGAACGATCCCACTTCCGTCCATGGCAAAAGTGCTCCTAGTGCATCCTACTCTTTCATCTTGTTTTGTCTCGATTCGCCATACATTTAAACGCCTTAACCCAATCCTTCCGATGTAGGTGCCGCCTCCATGCGCAATTCTTTACACGCATTCCATTGTTTCCGCCCAAGCTACCCCCGACCGTCCATGGAGTGGGGTTTTCTCAAGTTTGTTTCTCTTCATAAACTGAACCTTCATGCGTGAATCTTTGTACGTTGTCTCTAGTAATCATAGCTGATATTTTCGTGTGGAAAAGAATTTCGGGGACGATTTCTTCGAATAAATCGTTCAACTGGAAAGGGTAGCTGAAAATGTCACAAATCTCAGGAAGCATAGCTTTATCCCTTAGCCATGTCGTTCCACCATTTCCTCTGGCACTTTCACCCTCTTTCATTCTAAGACGAATTTGTTGTCAACAAATCAACTCCGGAAGGTGGGAAGATTTGCAGGCCGAAGCGGATTCCATCTCAACTGGGATGGGGTTGCTGATTACTGGTACCACCTGCAACTATCCCATCCGCCTTTGCAAGCTGAGGAGGGTACCACATTCATTCATGCCTAATATTAGTCAGCTACTTAATGCGATGAGTGGGAAACAACTTCTTGGTGATGATTTAGAGATATCGTATCATCAACACCTTGTGTCTTTGAACAAGGAAATTTGGCAGAGGCAAACCCTGTGCTGAAACTGGTGTATGAGGGCGCTTCGCAGTAGTGGCTGAGCTGCGCAATAAAGTTCACGTGAAAAAGAAAGTTAGCAAACCCATCGAGAAGGCCTCAATTTTTCTAGGGTCAACGTAGCACAACAAAGAGACAGCTTGATAAGGGAGAGCAAAACACGTGATAGACCGCCCCGTCTGAGAGCGCGCGCTGATCTCCATTTCAATCGCGGTGGGTGGGGAGAGTTGAAATTGGGGACGGTTGTAGTGCCTTGACGATTAGCCCCTGACCGCGCATTATGGGCGACGAGAGCGTGGCGCGCTTTCAGTAGGTACGGAGCTCACAATTTCCCTTCAGCCTCCCTACTAGTGAGGCTAATCCTGGTTCTTGCCTTTAAGCATATACTTGAATTTGAATATTATTTGAATATTGTACTATTAGTTTGAATCCGGTGTCAAGGAAGCACCTGGTCGGATAGACAAGATCAAGTCCTGGAATCTCCCTCCTTCCACCCCTTCCCTATATGCTTACAGACTGTAACGTCATGTAGTAGTGGATTTGATGGCGCATGAGATCTTGAAAAAAGCGCTGGAAATCCTAGCACGAGACGGGGGAAGATGGCTTCGGCCGCCAGCAACAACATTACGAGGAGCTAGGTCATTAAAGTCACGTATAGAGACCGAGTTTAGGGTGAAACTAGTGAGTGTTCGAGATTTGCCTAGTCTTTTTAGAGGTTTTTAGCGCATTGCGTACCGAGTGCATCACATGGTGATGCACCCACATACTTGCTCGCCTGGCTACGTGCATCACATGGTGAGCATCAGGTTCAAACTCCAATTTCTCTTTTCTTTATGGAGCAGTACTACTCAAGAACGACACACATGTGTTTTCGACTATGGCGAAAAACATACTGCTTGGGACCTTACCAACTAGAAAATTAACTACTGCTATAATATTAACTACTGTTTTCGGAATTTAGAGATGCATAGTTTCATGAAGGGATTTGGGAAGTCAAAGAATAGATTTCAATCTAATACAATTTAGTTTCATGTAAGTTCACGAATTCCTATATTTCCGTACATCGGAGGTTTATTTTCAATTTTGTATTCACCATTTCAACAAGAAACTGCAGTATTATATGAGATTTAGCATCTTTGGCGATACTTCGATCTGTCAGGGTATATTTTCTACATATAGGAAACATGGCTCACAGATTTTGACTTATATGAAGAGATTTCAGATTATCCGGAGGAAAGACTGTGGCCAAGTGCATCACACGGTGATACATGCCGCATGCCGAAACAAGGCCACTGGCCACGCACGCGGGAAAACCGTAAAGAGCTCCGGTACGCAAGGTGTTAAAATGCCTCTAGGATTAAGTGCTCAAAAATTTTTGATGTTATTTGGACGTTATATAGCTAACAGAATCTTCGAGTATTCAGGCGCTGATAAAGATGACCTGACTGAAATGTTAGGCGAACAAAGCGTGGCGGGTGAACGATACGATTTTGCACAAGGAAGGATTTATTTCGGCACAAAATTAGAATGATCAGATTAGCTTTCGAATACGCTTCACCTAGCACACGTCACGCCACTACTTCCGGAATTCCTTTTTGTTGAGGTCCCCTGACAGGAAACAAGGAAGCATGTCCCAAAAATTGATTTCATAAACCCCTAGGTTTCTAATTCAAGCAAGAAAACGACAGGAGAAACTGCTATCAAAACTTTTTGGATTCAGAGAATCACAGTAAACTACACAACTTAGTTCTCAAACGTGGAAATGCCGTGAAATGAGCCCAAGAAAGTAAAAGACCTCAAGACCAGCACATGAGTGTCCAAAAAATAAAAGTGATTTCAAAATTTCTCAGGATATAAGAAGGAATTAGGTGCAGTCATTCATATGCTCACGTTCCAAAGCTCACTGAAGTATCACAAGAGCGCGAGACCAAGTCGTATCTCACGCCCACAGCTTTTATAGAAGTTATACGTAGTCGAGATGGAGGCAGCCAAGCAAGACCATCCGAGGTTCCTGCCAAGGGTATGAGGATTTTATTCACTTATTTACTTATTTAATTATTTATTACCATGCACTCGGAGGTGCGCTACAATATGTCATCAGGAACCAAATCAGTTATAAATCAGAAACATTAAGTTAAAATAAACTCAAACTAAGCAATAGGTTACGCACAGCGTAACGTTCTCAGACATTAATTATTCAAAATCATTGATGCCTAATAAGGAAAGTAAGTCGATGCTCTTCAATTTGATTTTGAACGCTTCATCAACGTCCTTTTGAACATTTATGAACAACAGAGGGATCTAGGATCGCTCAGACGCAAAATGGTGAAGCCCTTTGGTCTGCTGAAGAACTCAGGCGACTACGTCGTTCGTATGACGCGTTCAACGCCATCAGAGCGCTATCGAAGGGTAATTTTGTTCAAAGAATCCAATGTTTCGGGATCCGACGATCAGACGAACACTTTATGCAAGGGGTGCTTGACTGTTGGTCCGAAATTGTGTCAGTCCTTCGGAACATCTAGTGCACTCGATTGCTAGTGTAATGGTCTGAATTCTACATAGAAATCTGAACCAGCATTGTAAACACGAACGAGGTTTTATTCCGGTACCATGCGAATTAAAGTATGGGATGAAGAAATCGCCTTTCATCAATCCTTTTTGGAATACGGCACGCATTCGACTTCCATTTGTGCATTCGTAGTGGCTTTTTGAATGGGATTTGGCCTATTAAATGACTTGCGAATGCTAGCCGATGCACAAGTCAGTGTTTTTGTCCTTCCAGACAAGTCTGTTATTAACTGACCGACCCCAGAGGAATAAGACTTCGTTGACCTGGAAGACGCACGACCCAGAATTTGATTCTTGGAGCGTGGTCGTGGTAAGCAACACCACTAGCCACTGCACCACTTCCGCCTCACCTAGCTCATTATGGGATGAAATGAAGATCCTATTAAAGTACATTGTTGTGGTAGATCAGTGGACACGTGATGGGCTGAAGGTGCAAATGACGGGACGAATATCACTCAGGAACCACAGATTCGGACATGTGTCTGGTGTTCTTGAACCTCACCATGATCCGAATGGGACAGCCTCCAGAAACACAGGAGGTGAAGGCAGTGGATACGCCGTGCTATGAGGGGGGGGGGTTTCCATAGTAAGTATATTGTGAACCAGGTACAGAGGAAAAGAATGAATGGGGACTCGGTAAAAGGGCTAGCAGTGCACCTCAATGTTCATCAACCGATCGAAAATGGTTCTCTCGCCACTGTAACCTGCTCACTCCTCAAACATTCACCCCAAGTCCAAACTGATTAGACTTTTCGCAGAAAAAAAATGAAAAAATAATTGCAGTCAAGGCGCGAAGTGGACCGATAGTGAAGAAAGGAAAAGAATCTAGAGGGAACACTAAAAATAAGGCATCTTCTTTTCTAGGTTGTGGAGAGGCACAAGAAACAGACAGCGAAACAAGAGTATGCGCCAGACGCCGAAGAGAGGAAGGAGAACGGAGACGGGAGAGCACGATGACGAATGGGAGCAGGGAATGAGGTCATCCCCGGCGGATCCCCATGTACCTGGTGAAGCCTATGGTATCTTCAGGCCTTATGATAGCATCTCTGCCTAGCATTTTCATGCAGGAATACGGTACATCCTGTGTGCTGGCAGACAGTCTACCTTTGTCGCCTCCATTCCAGTGATCAAGTCATGTGTTGCACCGACGTCTGGAGCAACTGCTCGTCATCGAAGGCAAAGTAACTCCGTGAGATGCAATGGTTTTTGACGACTACAGTCTGTGAAATAGTGGTGAAATACAAGGAGAGTTCATCTTTCAAGTTCTGGATATTACCTTACGTTCCTGAGACCACGTCAGAAACGCTAAAAGGGATGAGGCGTTTGGTGAGCTATGTAGTCAGCAATTGTTGCGCTTGAAGCCATCTTCAGGCCTTCAAACAATTACTCACTGCATAGCCTTTAAAAGGATGTGAGGGTCGAAACGTTGGCCAGAATGAGATTTCCACCTACAAACGTCGTGGCAGACGCATGAAGCACAAATTGCAGCTTGTGCAGTGTTTTGTGAAAATTATAATGATCCCCTTGTTTCGCGAAAACGATAACCATCTTTTTTTCGATTTCGTTTCTAGAAATTAGCGGAAGCTTCCGAAACGTGAGCATTATTCCTGTTGTCATGAAGCTTTCAAAGACGGATTAAATTTTTATTTTGCTCCATACAGATCGCTGACAAACTCCATCTCCACGAAACTTTCGAAGTTTTTCCCTTTTTTCGCTCCACAAACACATTTTTCAATGCAATTTAGTACTCATAATGATGGGCGGGAGTCAGTGAATTTGATAAATATGTCTCACCTCTCCAGACAAGCCTAGTAGCAATGCATTATTTGGGAAGGAAAAAGAACTACACTTGATAAAGAGTCGATACAGGATGATATCTGAAGTGGTGACTGGTAGGCAAGTGGCAATCGCCGCACTAACTCCCCCATTACCGAACTTATGAGTAATTCGAAGAGGGTAAAGTTGAGCTATTTGCGAGTACGGCTGTTCAATTACAACACCTATCTACATTGAAAGTATCTCAGTACCATCACCAATGCCTTACTTAGTCTAAGCTTAGGCTTAGCCCCCAATCAAAACGTATGGAATGCCTTTCATAAAAGATATATCCCACAGACGCTGACCATTCACATCAAAGATCACCAGTAATTTTGGTGGATTTCGTACGTAGCCACTCCATTTCGGAAGAAAATTACGAATTCCATGACGCCTATCGCACATATGGCCCCCAAATAAAACCTTTGATTAATGGCTTGACCTGCTAAGGTTTTCGTAACCAAATGGTGGCTTCAACAAGATTACTAAGAAGCCCAAGTTGAAAGCATGTTCATAGGCAGTCATTATTCGGCGACGAACAACTACAGCAAGGAGTAAAGCAAGGCAGCAGGATATCACCACTACATTTTGTTTGGAATAATTAGGACGCTAATGGAACTGGCTCATTCCAGATCAGAAGCATTAACAGAAATGACCACTGTTCGTTATCCCCAAATGAGCGGAGAGCTCGTCCGTTCCAGGATGAGCCAATTTCGATAATGACGGGAACAGGTTCTTATATGGCTATAAAGGAGGAATGGTGGGTAAATATTACATTAGTATACAGAGTGGAATTATTGGCAGATAAATTAAAGAAAAAGGTGAAAGAGAAAGGGAATGAGGAGTAGAAGTCTTCGAAGTTTTAGGACTTTCACAAAATTCTGAATTTTCCTGCTTTTTTTCACTCTACGAACAACTTCTCAGGGATGTCAGGTATATTCCAGGTAAGGCCTAGATAAGTGGGTTAGTCGTGGTACCTTTACTGAGGATTCGTATTACACCCTGGGAGCTCGTCTTAACCGAAGCTCGATGACGTGGTCTGATATGTGGCTTAGCGCGGCCTTACCGCCTCTCCAGGTCGGATTCGTTGTTACCAAATTAAATTTGGAGCAAAAATATCACAGAAGGACCTCGGTGAGAATGTGATTCGAGTACGTGATGTTTCCAGAAAGACATCGATGAACTCGCAATTGTTGTCCTCTGCCGCGGAGAAGCCCATTTACATTAGCGCTCTCAGTCAAGCCAATGATCCGGATTTACTTGAGAAATAAACGGTTTATTGTCCATTTAACCGAATTTTATTGACGTAAAATGAAATCTGGCTAATCTGATGCATAATTCAACTTTGAATTGAAACAGAACAGCGTCATCAATGCAAAATTCTCAGAAACTCGCGTCTTTGCTTGGGAGAGTAGGGGTAGGGTGAGGGTATTTGTGTCCGTGAGAGTTAAATTTAAAGCTTCGACGGCTTTGTGCGGAAGGGTACGAATAGGGTATGGGTATGTTGGTGTCCGTGTGAGTTAAATTTGAAGCATCGATGGCAAGGACAAGTTTATTGCTGGCTCGCTTTCATCAACAGAGTCAATTTTTCTGCTCATATATTGGCAATTACTGATTAAAGGACAAGTTATGCGTAGTCTCCGACGAAAACAGGCTTTTGGTCAAGGCGGCATGCAGAATACCACCCGCACACACTCAGGGCAGACTACATACTATTTACATACCCGCCCATGTATGGATACGCCTTAGCGAAGAAAATTGGTATGACTCGAGACAGCGTAGCAAAAATCGCCATCTCTTGAAGGCAGAACTCACGATGAAAATGCAACCCATTCCAAATCAAGGTAGGGATGGTCAGTGGTACCAGAAAGAAGAGGAACGGCCAGAACGAGAATAGGAACCCTTCCTTTCCCTTTGATCTCTGCATTGATGCGACTCCCTTTGTTGTGTCCTCTTCAATAACGCTCTCCCTGCAATCTAGTGATGCGACAGTCGGACACGCAATCGCCTCCCCCCTAAGCAACTTCCCATTTCTTAGACCTTCGTTCCTATCGTGGAGTTGCTTTAATCCAGCAGTGTTTCGGAGCAAGTAACACAGAGAGGCTTTCGATCCCGTCGGTAATTCATGCAAGGAGACTCTCAACCAAGCTGTATTGAGTCGCGATGATCTTCTGTAGTTAAGTCAAGTACAGCGTTCCGTCCAATGCACCGTATTCTTGAATTTCCCTGATAAGCGTATCAGTATTACTTTAGATGCATCGTTTACTTCACACCTGATGAGGGTTTCATTGCCGATTCGCTCTGGCTGGGCTGATTTTTCAGTCTTCCTCTTTTCGCAAACTTCCCTAGGTTTTCTAGTAGTTCCAGCAGCACCGGATAGAAGAATTCATCGAATCGCTGCCCAATGAAAGCCCCATCAGGATGTATAGCAATTGATTAAATCGAACTGATACTTAGAAGGTCATCGCGACTATCTGTTTCTAAAAGAGAGTCACAATAAAAAAGTTCACTAGAAAAAAAAACATATCGTTGTCTTACAATCTTTAAAACATCTTGAAAACCTCGTTTGGCATACAGTGCAGAAACAATTACAGCACAATATCGTAATAGTTTCTTACTTGTTCAGCCCTATTCGACTGAGTCTCCACGTAAAAAAAAACACTGAAGGCGTCGAAAACTAAATTAACAGTGAGATGGAACTTTCCGCACATTCTCGTCATTTTAGCCATTTTCCCATCACCATGAATGGGAAGTGGGAGTAAATGGAGGTTCGTTAAGGCACATTCCACAATTTTGTTGTTGCAACTGAAAATGAGTTCGATATGGTGATTGGTACAACAGCAATCAGGAAGAGCAAAAAATTGCTAAGCCATGAAATCGAATTGCACACTGCACATTGCATCGTATTGCAGACTGATTCAGTGTCATCTCGGAAGTTCTGATTGGCTATGCTTAGGTGATTTAGTGTTGTATTTGGGTCAAATGCAAAAATTTCATGGTTGGCTTCTGATTTTGATAAAGTAAAATACAAGTAAAACACAGTCAAGAGGTGGAACCAACCGATGAGAGACTAGTAGAGGGGGTTGCAATCCCCATATATGTACAGGGGGGGGGCTAAAAAAAGTCTTTTTCACCCATGTTGTGTTCGAAGGAAAATAAATTGCCCCTTTCCAAAATCAAACCAGATGAGCCCAATTGCATATTGAAGAGCACTTCCTATTCCATCAGAAAAATTACATAGGGTTCCTCTATACCGACGACATCAGAAGATTTTCCCACGGAAACGTGATGTACGGTGCGATCTCAACGAGGTCGTCGAGGAACCATAGACCATTACGACAACTCCGACACGCTAGTTAAAAGCTATCTTGTGCAGTCACGCTAGTATCTTTGATGAACTATTCACCACTTATCCAATTGAAGAAAATATGTAGCAGCTTCAGAATGGAGCGATTATTGTAGGCCTCTTTGAGCTCGACGGTGATGACGGATGACGTCATATTGTGGAGACGGTGAAGGCAGTGAAGGTGGGCCTGCTTCTGCTTATGGGGGGGGGGGAACATCTGAGGAATATATCTACGGAAAAGTCTGAATTATAGCGGCAGTTTTTGCAACAAAAAGTTTGATGATGTGCGTCATTAGCAAAGTAACCCTTTTTTTGGCCCCGTATGTACAACCGGCGTCGTACAATTTTAAATATCTTTTCTGCTTTTTTTCCTTTCTTTGATTACTTGTCAACGATCACCACAACTACTTTCATTTTTGCACACATGAACACAAACACACCTACCGATCGCGCAATCGCCCATCAAGCTTCCTTTGACAAGAGGAAAACGCATTGGAGCCATTCAGCCAACGAACTTACCCACAGATCATTTAGGAAGAGAAGTGACAAATAGTGCCTACCGAGACGATATTCCATTCTAGATGATTTGAAAGCGTGACATATTAACAGTCAAATTCTACTTTTCTCGAAGAAAGATCACAGATAGGATCTTTTGGTGCAACCACAATACCCAGGAGAAGCTCTGAGAGCTCATAGGCTTTCCATATTCTCAGCCAAAAAGAACATAGCAAATTTACAGGTTTCGACTAAATTAAGAGCTTCATTTCTATTTACTATTTTCACTTACTCAGTGGTACTTGCTTGAGAAAAAGTATCATTGATTAGTACGTGATTACTTCATCTGCCACCATTATTCATCGAGAAGATCAAAGCGCAACTCAAAGCTATGACGATGCTACATGGAGTTGAGTACGCGGCGTGGCACCGAATGAGGTCGGTCAATATAGGGCAATTTTTATTTTAATCTGCAAGGTGCCAACTATTCAAGATTGGGAAGTTGAGGACATTAACATATCGTATCAGGTGCAATTAATCATCCTAAAAAAGAAGGTGAAATTAAATTATAATTAGAAAATGAATTTATAATATAATTTCATAATTTTTTATAATTCAATTTCAATTAGGATGTCCCATAAATAGTGTCGTTTTTTTCAAACGCACATTTTTCTTCGAAAACCCCATTGTTTTATGAAGCCTATATGTGGTTCGATAGGAAATTATCTGCATCAAAAGGTGGAAGGGAGAGAAAGTCAATAAGCATACATTCCCAGCTGGACATGACATGCTCGTAACATTCCACTGGTTTTACAGGGTCTCGGCTGAAAAAAAAATTTGGGCCTAATTCCAATAGTTAGTGCTTGGCCGTTCAATTCTGGAGGAAAAACCCATTCTGGAAAAGCAGCCACGCGACTTGTTGGGAACACCTATAGCGGAACGTTAAGGAGATGTCATGGGAAAGTAAGTGGTACAGTACTGATCGATTTCTCCCAGGGAAAAGTAGAGTTAGGGCCAGCTGTCGGTTTGGCAAAATTTTGTCGACTGCAGCTTCCACTTTGCATGCCTGAATTTCAAACAAAGTACAATATTTTTGGAAGC
>KZ345544.1:95805-108279 GCA_002352805.1 Teladorsagia circumcincta
TCTACCGAGACGATATTCCATTCTAGATGATTTGAAAGCGTGACATATTAACAGTCAAATTCTACTTTTCTCGAAGAAAGATCACAGATAGGATCTTTTGGAGCAGCCACAATACCCAGAAGAGAGTCTGGGAGCTCACTGGCTTTCCATATTCTTAGCCAAGACGAATAGAGAAAATATACAGGATCCGACTGAGGGCTTCCTCTCTATTTACCATTTTTGGTTACTTAGTGGTACTCGCTCACGAAGAAAAATCATTGAATAATACGCAACTACGTCATCTGTCACCATAATTCATCGAGAAGATCAATTCAAAGCTATGACGATGCTACATGGAGTTGAGTACGCGGCGTAGCTCCGAATGAGATCGGTCAATATAAGGAGATTTTTGTTTCATTCTGCAAGGTGCAAACTGTTCAAGATTGGGAAGTTGAAGACATTAACATATCGTATCAGGTGCAATTAATCATCCTAAAAAAGAAGGTGAAATTAAATTATAATTAGAAAATGAATTTATAATATAATTTCATAATTTTTTTATAATTCAATTTCAATTAGGATGTCCCATAAATAGTGTCGTTTTTTTCAAACGCACATTTTTCTTTGAAAACCCCATTATTCTATGAAGCCTATATGTGGTTCGATAGGAAATTATCTGCTTCAAAAGGTGGAAGGGAGAAAAAGTCAATAAGCATACATTCCCAGCTCGTGACATTCCACTGGTTTTATAGAGTCTCGGCTGAAAAAAAAATTGGGCCTAATTCCAATAGTGAGTGCTTGGCCGTCCAATTCTGGAGGAAAAACCCATTCTGGAAAAGCAGCCACGCGACTTGTTGGGAACACCTATAGCGGAACGTTAAGAAGATGTCATGAGAAAGTAAATGGTACAGTACTGATCGATTTCTCCCAGGGAAAAGTAGAGTTAGGGCCAGCTGTCGGTTTGGCAAAATTTTGTCGACTGCAGCTTCCACTCTGCATGCCCGAAATTCGAACAAAGTACAATATTTTTGGAAGCGGATTGAACCACCTTTCAGAACAGATAATTTCCTATCGAACCGTATATAGGGCTCTATAAAAGATAAAAGATGGAGTTTTCGAAGGAAAATGTGCATTTGAAAAAAAAACGATACTATTTATGAGACAACCTAATAATAGATTAGCATTTCATAGAACGCTTTTTTTCAAGTCGAATGAGAACGTAGGTGGTTCCCACGGAATGACGTGGAGGTATGAGTACACTCGCATATGTAGAAATAGAGCAGCAGCGTAAAAATACAATCCCATATTCAGGAAGTTGAGGAGGTGCCAGGCGGCCAAGCATGCTATAAGTTCGTCAACTGATCTTTTTTGAACCAGTAGGGGCAGGGCTGTTGCTGAGTTGCATTGATCCAAGTAAAATTTTACCTCACCAGTAGAACTAATAATAATTTAGATGAGGAGATTTTCAACTTATTACCATATAAAGTAAAAAGAGCTTACCCATATTTTAAACGAATGTCGTGTCAAACCTTAGCATAAGGCTATTAGACATTGCCTCACCCAACCGCAGCTAGAAATAGCACATAACTTGAGGAAGCTTGATCTCGCTGGTATACCGTAATCTAGAGATCAGTTAGGCCTTGAATGTGTAATACCTTTCATAAAAAGCGGAATTTGTTGCACGGCGGTGACAGAGCAAAGCTTGATAAGATGGTGTCAAAAGCCCGGAGATCAGGCCCTCACCCCTAGCCGATTTTTGGGATCACAGGAGAAAACTTGCATCGGACAAGAATACTTGGTTGGTTGGAACTGGTAGCGCACTTTCCCGGTAAGCGAAAGGTGGGGGTTCGAGTTCCGTCCGGGGCGGAAGCTTTGTTCACAACCCACCAAGGCGAACTGCGGCCAAAAACAGCAGTTAATAGTCTAAAACTAGCATTCGCTTGCATGCCGATAAAAGCACAGTGCTCACCTCTACTGAATTTCGCTTTAATAAAAATTGTTTCTCAAATGCAGTGAAGAAAGACGGCAGGAGGACGGAGCGAGCTTGATGAGGTCAGTTAGCGTCGCAGGTGGAATGGCATTGGGAGGTGCTCCCAACCATGCCTAACGAGCTGCTCCTATCCACATGAGGCTTCGTGATGCCATCAAAAACCGCTCCGCCCTCTAGACATCATGTTCACTGCTTTTAACTGTCTGGTACAATTTTGTTTTAGAGGAAAGTATCTGCTCATGTGCTTTGTCTCAAAAAATGTAATGTAACAAGAAACCCAACGAATCCGCAAGTAACAAGCAAACAAACAAATAAACAATTCATGCAATGTATCACACAGTCGATTACAACATGTATGAAAACGGTGACAGTTCTCAAGTGTACGTATGTTCTAATGAGGTTAATTTAGTACCCTTTAATCGGTAAAGTATGGTTTTAATTGCATGATCTAATACAAACTTCAGAAGTATTTCGAAATACTGGCAATATTCAAGCAACTGCTGAAGTTAATAGTTTTAGGGATGCCACACTGGGTTTCAAAAAATTACACAGTGTTCGTGAAGTGATAACTTCGGCTGCTGCTTCTTTCTTAAGAGCTTACATTCGAGAAAATCTCCAGAAGAGGAAAAACCAGGTGGCCGGTACTTACATGTTCCTTATTACCCGGGACTCACATGTTTCTAAAAAATGTTCTTAAAAACCCGGTACTTACACGTTTCTTATTACCAGTACAGCCTCAATATTCAGCCCCCGTAACGAATGCATTTTACACCATTAGCCTCCTAATGCTATTGCAGCCTCAATGGCAGTCTTTTTTTCTAGTACAACCACAGTAAAAGATGTCCAGAAAGTAGCCTTGAACACTAGAAAATTGTATGAAGGAGCCTTACTGGTGGAAGCAACACGTTTTGACGAAGTCAAGCGACTAAATTAGCTACGCTCCGCCTTAAATTTCTGCCGCCAAAGTTAAGAAAATATAGCCTTCTATAACCACGAATAATGACGTTTACAGAGAGCCTGAGTCTCGCCATCCAATAATTTGTAAAAATAATCATTATTTGTAGTGAGCTTATTTTTGTAGTTGTTGATGGTAAGCCTGTCAATATCATCGCAATCTCAGTCAGTTAAGAATTCCATGCAGTTGTAGTGGAACATGATTCCAATCTCTGAACGTTCTTTATTTCCAAAGTCCATGCATTTTCCTTGCATTTAGGGGTATTCGAATGCATGCTCAGCTTACATAACAGTTTCCAATAAATATCGAGTAGTTAAGTTAATATATTCGTTTTCCTGAAAGATTCTAAAATCGTTTAGCCGAATTCCTAATTTATTTTAGAGGTGCAAAACAACAAAAATACCCTAAAATCCCATAGATAAGAGCGGTTCAATTTACCGGTGAAAAATGAATTGGAATGAAATTGAAATTGAATGCAGTCACCCCTCTAACTTGATGGATGGATAAATAAAAATCGGAGAAGAAGTTTAGAAGAGGCTCCGCCCTTCAACTCTAAACCCCGCCCACTTAATAAACAATTCATATAGAAAAATAGCGATTTTAACGGAATTTCTGCTGGAATCTCTCTAGAAATGCCGGAATTTGATCTCTGGATAGAACTTGAAGAGCCCATTCGATCAGTGAAATTCCATAGATAAGAGCGGTTTAATTTACCGGTAAAAAATGATTTTGAAAAAATATTTTGAAAATTTTATTTGTACAACATATTATATTACCTATACCGCTCTTATCTATGGGATTTTAGGGTAAGTACAGAAAGGAACAAAAAGCTTAGAAGGCTGCACAAAGCAGCTGTAGAAGATGTAGTATTGCAGTCACTTTTTTAATTCCTACTTATCGTTACTGGAGCTGGTCAGAGAAAAGAAAGACCATGGGAATGGGGAGTCGCAGATACCACGTTTACCACGTTGACCCTCCAGTAGAAAGTACTCCGAACGACTTTTTACTGAAGAGTAAACGTGGTAAATATGGTACCTGCGCCTCCTCATTCCTATGGTCTTTCTTTCCTCTGACCAGTTCCGCTAAGTAGGAGTATTCTAGGTGAAAAACTAAGGTCCGAGTCGACGAGGTTGATCCTCCTCGTCGAATGTCCTTCTTCCGAATAGTTTGACAGAGGCCGAAGTAGGTGGTGCTCTGTTGGTGGCAGGATTATGTGTATCACGTATGCGGAATTATTCAAACGTCATGGCTTGGAAAAATTCCGGAGGGCTCAAAGGCAAAATTTAGGATCAGATGATTAGGTAATTCCACTCAAATGTGAAAGTAGGGGAAGTAGGTGGACCGCTATATGAGAAAAAAGAAAAAAATCCTGAAATACACACGAAATACGAGCCTTTTGCTCTACGCTGCGGAGAAGTTCAGAAGATCAGCTGAAGGATGAGAGATCATGGAAGCGCGGAGAGAAGTACGTGTAGAGATAGCATAGCAGATCAACATTGCGATGCAGACAACATATCAAGCGGTGGGTGGGGAGTGCCACAACCGGTGGAGCGTGCCTAAATCCTTGGCGCCTAGCGTCCAGGGGCCGTTTTTCGATTTAGGATGATGTTAGGAGCCCTGCACTAGCCTCTCTTGTCCTCTTCAAGGGCTCATAGGGTAGGTCTGAGTGAGAACTTTGTCTTTAAGGCTGCTCTGAGGAAAACTGATCGTTTCCAGGAAATTGGCTTCGATGATATTTGTAGAAAGCAACTGGCAGTGGACCTTGTTTACCTTGTTTAAGCTTGAGGTTATGTTACCCTTTCGTGCAATTTTAGTTTTTTTTTGGTTGGTTTTTGGTTCCTTTTCATTCGTCTCTGTTTTTGATTAGCCATTTTTCGTTTACTACTCTGCCTCGTGAACAGCTCGCAGTCCTTCATTTGAAGTCAGTACGACAATTAATGAACAATTCTCTCTTCGCCCACAATTTCTTGGAAGTATGAATTGGAGTTTGATTTGAATACTCTCAACCCTTTTTTTTGGGTAATCCGTCTCCATGCTCGGCTCCCACGAGGCTTTGAGTTTCCCTCTCACCTGGATTACCGGTTCAACGAGGGGTATTGGCATAGCTGCTCAATGCTCGACGAGTTACTATGACTCCTATTGTGGCTCTGAGGGCACCATTGGCAAGTGCCTGCCGTGGATTCCATATGTGGTTGTCTTGGGAGCTTCTCTGTCCCATCACTTCATCAATCTCTCAGCTCTATGTGATGGCACTAATGGATGGTCCTAATTCATCTTGCTGCTGATTAGTTTATTTAGTACCTTTCCTACTTTTCGATATGAGAGTGCTCAATTCAGGGCGCGCGAAAAAAAATAATTAAATAAACTAATTCCGATTCGTGGGCCTCACAAAGAAAGCAATCCTATGTCAGACGGGTCTCCGTCTCGTAGCCGTGAATATTTCACACATTTATCATATTCCAAAACTGAACTTCAAGCTTCATAAATCAGTACGTTTTTTAGGTGAGGTAATCGACTTCAACCGAACACATTTCCTCCTCTTCTTTGTGATGATAAATAGACTTCATACCTCTTCGTTAATCATATTTATAGCCCGAAAGCTATCTCTACCCGGTCTTAGTTCCCTTGACAAACTTTCAAGAGCCATTTTGTTCTTATCTCGCTAGGACACTACAGCTCCACAGGGATGGAAGTAGCAACTTCGCATTCGGTCGCCATTTGAGAACAAGCTGGGTGGCCTAGTTTCACTGCTGGCTTCTGGGTGGTATCGAGCACCGAGCTAATGGTAAAATAGGCAGGTGGCGCTCTACAAATCCCCTACGCCCTGTCTGAAGTCCTGTAAGGATGTGTGGAAGTGGGGTCGCGCCATTTTCGGCTCTCAAGCTATAAAGAATGTGGTCTCGCGGAATTTTAGCTTGCACTATGTCTTGTAATACAAAAAAGGTCTCCATCACAAATTTTACATCATCCATTCGATGGTCCCAGGAAATCCGCAAAATGATCACGTTTGGGCGTTACGTAGAACAATTTATGAATACTGTGGACCTAATGGGTAGGCATGACGAGGGAAATGACGCGCTTGCAGGGAGCAATCGAACTAATTTGAAGCCATTGCGATTAAGCGATACAAACTCAGCGGTCACAATGATTAGGCAATTCTCCCACTCAGCTACAAATGCCACTAAAGACTAGGAATGCTTGTTCAAGCGCTCATGGGTGAAGTAGAAAGGGAAGAAAAGATGAAGTTTGAACATGTGAGTCTGAGATGTTGGAATAACCACCAATACAACCTCTCACCCAGGCGGTGTTGCCTCGCCTGAGGGTAGAACACCGATTTGGGCACACCTATATAGCCCACGAAATTTTTCGTATGGGCCAAATCGCATTCAACTGAGATTGCGATTCTAAACGAAATTACCTGTCCCCGAAAACATAGCAATTGGTGCGCACTTACAAGTGATTTACCCCGACAGTCACTGATATTTTTCCCCTTTTGGTGCGTGCTGCACTTTGTGCCCTCAGTTGTGCTCCATTTACACGAGAACATGACAATGTTCAGTGGTTACAAATGTACGACGAAGGGTTTCGTTATGAGACGCTATCGCAAGATATGGGTGCATCCTCTAACCAGGGGATGCTTCCAACTTCCCACTGAACTTGGGATGGGAACCTAGGCAAATTCCTAGAGTACTGAATACTATCAATAGAAGTGTACACCAAAACTGCTACGCGACCTTTCTAGGCTAGCTGTGAGTGGTCAAAGATAGCAAGAAATGAGCAAAAATATGAGTTGCGGCACCAAAGGGTCGCCAGATCGCCTCTGCCTCAAAAATGGATATCATGTTCTGACCAGGTCATCTGTTTACCCGTGCAGGTACTGTTTCAAGCCTGAATGTTCACATAGCAGTTTTGGCATTAATATTTGTAATAGCATTCATTACTCCATTGATTCATCCTACTCACCATTCATGCATGATTGTGGGAAGTTGGAAGCGTTTCCTGGTAAGAGTAAGCCTAGGAGAGAGCAGGAATTCGCGATTAGTATGCCTATCACGTTTTCGTCTAGATTTTCTAGTTGCTTCTTTCCTGACCTACTGAAACTTGATCGAGAACACAGTCTAAGGAATGTCGCTCGCATTATTCTCCGTGCATGTGTTGCCTTTTTCTGAGGCTCTTGTAAGGCACTCTCCAGTATTAAACGGTGGTGTAGTTTTGCTCCGAAATGGGCAGGCAGTAAAGAAAAATGAAGAAGAATCCCCCATTGGGCTATTGCAAGGGCTTGCTCGTCATTGTGTGACGTTGCCGTAGTAAGGCATTCAGAGACTGAACGTGGAGAGGGAAGTATGAAGTGATAGAGTGCATAAGATGAGATAGGCCAGACAACAACATGCTGCGAAGCAGAAAACTGAAGCAGTTTAAGCATCATTTCCGAAGCAATAGCGTCCTTGTCGAGCGATTTCCATACAAGGGAATGCCACATCCGCGATTTTTCTCCAGGGGTCTATCCTACAGACCCAACAACTCGTTCACCTGAATTCAGCTTGGTTGTGCCTCTATGCCTTCGTTGGTGTTCAAAACATTGAGTTCAACACCATACACAATAGTCAGTCACTTACATCCATGATTTATTCAAAATCGCAATTGTTGAAAAATATAAAAAACGGACTTATAAATGGCGGCCTTCACCCATATATTTCTTATGCAATAACAGACATGATACATATTCGCAAATGATGAAGAATTCTTAGTGAAACAATCAATATTTGCAGAAATATTGCGTGCATGCTGGTGGATCCGGATGGTAGGGACAGTCCTTACATCCATAAACATCGCCGCTTACCTGAAAGTACTCAACCTCAGCACATCCCGTAATGTGAGACAAATAACCTTTTTTCAGCTCCATGTTCTAGAGCAGTCTTCTGAATGATAGCCTTGCCCCAAACCTACCTACTGCTTTGCAGTAATTTCATTCCAGGGTTTGGGAAGGAGTGATGCCAACCGTACGTTTAAATTTCCCCATAAGGACATCGTACCGTGTGATTCCACAGCCAGGGAAAGTTTGGAGAAAAATTAGAAACATGGGAAAAAAGGAATCTTGGAAAAGCTAGGATTTCTTCACGGGATTTGGAAAAATTTTGATAATTTCACCATTCCAGCAGTCACACTGGCTGGTGTGTCACCCATAGGGTAAAGGTATGCTAATTCGAAGAAAAATTTTCTCATTATGAGGATCGGTCATATTGAGGAGACTAAAAATGTAGAGTGTTCTATGGTGAGGACCGAACTTGACGTCATGCTCGGCTTTCGTTCTTCTTATTTACTGAGGACGTGCTGCAGCCCTGCGTTTCAAAAAACGAGAAGTGCTTCGAGTGCAGATCACACTCCACAAGTGACGACACCTCCACAAAATGTAAATGCTTTCTTCTATCGAAATGACTCAGTCGTCGTCTCTTGTGGTGTGTGATTTGCAATCGACGCTCTTCTAATTCTCTGAAACAGAGAGTACAATAGAGGAATTATTGAAGGATGGAGCATTCTCAATAGATGTATTCATTCTTGGGCGGCACGCTTTCTGTATACCTCCATTCAATATCACGGTGTCCTACGCAGAAAATTGTGGAGGATAACCGATGTCCGGTGTTTACTAACAACAAGCAAACCAGGGAATGGAGGGTTCGGCCGACATGAACAAGGTCCGATTAAGGATTTGATCTTTTGATCGTGCGCACAGCCGCCAAATTTTATGGAACTCCAATAGATGATCAGTGTTCATAAAGTCAACACGAGGCATCTGACCCAGTGTGAGACGCACGATGCTTGTGCCAAACTGTTAATGAAGCGGCCATGTTGGCTTCGAGACGAAGCTTAGCGGGGTGGAGCTTTACTATGCACCATCAACCGATAAGATCCGGGATGGATAATAGTTGGACGAGCGTGACCACATGGAATACGATAAGATGAGATAAGGAGGTACGGCTGGTAGAATGAGGTGCACCTCAGAATCACGGCATAGCTGCTTATCCGAAGTGGGTTTCGGCGTCTCGTCACGCCATTGAGAAGGAGCACTGTTTCTGAAGCACCACCTACGTTTTATTGAGTACTACCCCTACTCGAACAGCGACGTAACGTTTCTTCTCATCGCCTTGGAATTTATCGTGACCACTTCCTTTAAGGCCTACTACCCGATTAACCACAGTACTGCAGGTACAACTGCTAATTTTCGTACTTACCATAGCTATGTAGGTCATCAGCAAGGCAATAAGATACATAAAAGATGAGAAGTTCATTCCCTAAGAAAATCGCCTCCTAAAAATAAAGATAAGGGAAGTATTAATAGTCTGGTCTCGAAAACATGAAAGAAAGGAGAGCTCTTCCAATGAGTCCAAAAGTTTTTCCTTGCTATTGCTGATGTTATCTCAATTTGAGCACGCTTGATCTGCCTTCAGAGGAGCGTTCGCGATTATATGTATGTTCGTCTGGGTAGGCATAGATAAGTACTGGAGAATTTAGAGCCTGCGCAGGTAGTCGCGCTATCAGCGGTGTGATAGGGCACATTAATACGTTGACGGCAGCGCGCGTTTTGGGGAATAGTAGCGAATTCCGACCAAAAAAACGCGCAGTTGTGATAAAAAAAGAGTTTTTAGTCAATTTCTCTGTAGTGGATGCCAAAAGTGATTTTGATGTGGTTGTGCCGAGAGAACATATATTTTCCTAACCGTTTAGATTTTTATTTACTTCTACAACTCTTTTTCTCTTTTTTGCTGACATGTTCGTGAAAATAGGAAGAAAATAAAGAATAGAGCTACCAATTTCGCTGCGCTTAAAACTTCTCCTAAACTAAGGCATAAAAGACCATACCGTGAGCCATGTCAATAACAGTTATGTTATGTTGTGATCCATAGCATAGGATCAAACGAATTGGGAAGAAGCCGCGAATGCGCTAGAAAAGGGATGACAAGGATGAGAAGCGCAACCGCGTTCACTGTCGTCAATGTGTTAAAATACTTACTACACACCCTGGCGACGAACATAACCAAGAGATGTGATAAGGACCTTCACAATGGAGGACTCCCCTATAAAATCAGAGGTCAAAAAAGGAGGAACCTGCCTAATAGGAGGAGTCGGACTTCCTAAGGGGGCAGACGACACGCGATTCTCAGCGAAGGACTCCTCGGCGGGGCGTCTGCCATGGATCTACCGTCCCCCCTGCCGCTGCTGCCGCGGCACGCCCACTGTCTCGCCATCTGAGCCTTCAGACGTTAAGCAGAGGGAGCGTTAGCGTTGAAGAGGGCAGCACGATGGGATTTGCATCAATGCGGAAATCAACGGGCAAACAAGGGGTCTCATTTGTCGGTTCCTCGGCCGTTTCTTATGTTGTTTTTTTCATCCCTGCACCACTAATCACCTCTATTTAAATTCCAATGAGCTGATTCGTCCAGCATATCTAAAATGGCCCCGTTGAGGTTTTTTTAGAAAAATAATGAAGAAAATTCTTTGTCTCGCGCTAGTTCATATAATTTCACAAACCACAGCTTCCTTCCTATGCATTTGATCAGAAGTATTAATATGTACAGTGTTGTGAACTAGATGGTCGGCCCTCTATTTGTTGGTCACTAAAATGGTTTGATACTTTTAGTACTCCAAAAATGACCCTGTTGAGGGTTGTTGTCCGAGTAGCGCCGAGAGGTTCTCCATGGTTGCGTTGTCACTAGTTCAACGGTCACAGCCTCTTTCATGAACGATTTGGAACGAATTTGAAAACAGCTTTCAAACTTTCCTGTTTCCTGCTTTGTAATAAGGGCAAAAGTGTTGCAGTGTTTGATGGTTACGTTTTATGACTTCAAGTTGCTATCTTCCGAGAGCCTCTTGTTGTCTCTCAAACTCACATCCATTGCAGGGAGCCGGAATTGAAGCGCGTGGCATTGGCTGAATTCACTCAGGGACGCACCGTGCACTCGACATCCAGCGACCATGGGCACGAGTCGCGGTTTTTATCCACCCTCAAACAGGCTACCGATGCTCTTATTATAGCTGATCTCGGCACATTCGACCTTCCTCCAGGGTCATCCCTCACGTTCTCGTCTCGATGCGACTCCCACCATCACCATAACTCTTAGAAGCTTCCTCCAACCCTCCTCCCCACACCCCACCCTCACCATTATTTCTGTCTTTTTTTCCTCCAAAAAGGTCGCTGAGCAAGGTGAGTGAGTGGAGGGGAAGGAGGGGCTGAGGAAGGAGGGGGTAAGTTGGTAGACTGAAAAATCCATATACCCTACTTTTGAAACCTTCGCCAAAGCCATCGACCCCTTAATATGGCCTTTTTTACGACCCCCTTCACCCTGTTCACACTTTTTTCGGAAGTGGTTAACCTTGCTCAGTGCCAAAAAGGGAACCCCTTCCAAAACCCCAACTGCCACCTCACCCCACTCGAGTAGTGCGTACCCCGTCTCCCTCAATCCTACTGTTGAAAGTGATGCGACTCTCTCCCTTTTTCGTCCAGAATTCCCCAGCGCACACTTGACCAGGCGGGGAGGCCTCTTCTGCTAAATCTCGCACTGGATAACCATAAGACAAAAGGACCCCACCCATCTTTTTTCTCAAAAATTAGCAGGCAGGTACCGAATACTCGCTAAGGGCTAAAAACATGCAAATTCGCATTTCGGCACCCAAGGCTCTCCTTCTCATTGTTTTTCAAGCTTTTTTAGTGAAGATAAACCTCACCTTGAGCAACTGAACAAGAAAATAGGTGAGGCGAGGAACTAACCGCGAGATATCTCATCGTTTGATAAGATGTGTTATCAATGTCAACCTCTCCTTCTTCTCCTTCTCCCGAGCGTTAGTCCCGCTATCTTTGTCAATCAAAAGCCAATTTGACCTGTCCAGGGCATCCTCTGCTGTGGCCATCACTTCGCTCAGGCCCTTCATGATCACGTCTCTCCATCGCTTCTTTGGGGCTCCTCGCGGTCGCTTTCCTTGCGCTTCGAAGTCCATCGCTGTTCTTTTTGGGTGGTCCTGTGGCCCGCAGGCGTTGCTCTCGCATCGCCAGTTGAACAGGGGCAGTCTGCAGGACGCTCTGACATCCTCATCTCTGAACTTCCCTCCCTAGGTATCGGAAATCCAGTCGCGTCCAACAGCACACCCACCTCACCTTCCTCATTTCAGCGGAGTGAATCTGCCTTTTGTTACTTCTCTTCAGCGGCCAGCACTCGCTGCCGTATAGCATCGCAGGCCTCGCTACTGTCCGGTACACCTTTCCCTTGAGGGCCCTGGAGCATCTTCGATCGCAGAGGCTTCAGTGAATTCCTTACATTTCACCAACGCCGCGTTGATCCGTGCCTTCAATGCCTGGTCCACACTACCGTCAGAGGCCAATTCGCTTCCTAGGTGTCGGAATTCCCCCACTCTTTCGATGGTTCCACCACGGCCGGCGCAGGGATGGTCGAGCGGTTAAGAGCGTAGGCTCACGTCTGCACCTCTAAAGGCTGCGAGCTCGATTCCTGCCGCAGCATAAAACCACGCCCTGCAGAAATTGCAAAAATGGTTTTAGTAA
>KZ345545.1:17699-30166 GCA_002352805.1 Teladorsagia circumcincta
GAGGCAACAATCCCATACGCACTCATTTCGAACAGTCTGTTTGTGGATACGGTAACCTTATCTGCGAGTATCACGATTCTGCCCTTGTCACGGCTCGAAAGTGCGCGAAAATGGAGCTGGGAGTAAGAAAGTGATCTGAAGACGGCTAATGTGAGCTTATGGACGAGATACATCGCGCAAAATCCATGACCGTACTTTTCATTTTCATTCAACGAGGCAACCACAATTCATTATCGGCGGCACCTATCGCTTCGCCATCATTTTAATCTGGGGCTGCCATTTTCATGGAAAATCCTCGCTTTATCCGGTATCCGGTGTCAAGGCCGGTTTGCAGCCGAGCCTAATGAAGACGATATTCAGGTGAAACGGATCTGTTCCTGATGCCGATTTACGCTGAATAGACTGATCACCTCTGAACGCCCCAAGTAACGTGTACCGGGGTCGGGAAACCATCGAAGAACGACCTTGCTCCAGAGTCGAGCAAGACAATGGGAGCGGCATGCGGAGCATGTAACAAAATCGAGGAAGTAACAAAGAAGACGAAAGACATTAAGCTTCTCAACCACCTCTCCACGCCGCAGTCCCTTCTGCAGAACGTGTGCCTTAGAAATTGGACTCCGCGTAGGCAGGACGAGCCATGCGGTCAACGTCATTCAAAGCACTGTGGAAGGGCAATGCTTGTAGTTTCACTGCGCTTGCACGAAGAGAGTCATTAGTCTCGAACCTACCCACCAACAAAAGATTAGAGACGTTGCCATTTCCGCCAAGAAATGGAAGAACAGGTGGGCCGCATGAGTCATGCGACTTCTGGATGACTGTTAAACCAGAGCGGTCTCCTTCTTCTTCTTGAGCATTCGTTACGAGCGTTAGCGGCAACCATTTTTCTGACATGCTGACACCTCTTTTCCTGAATTAATGCTTGGATGGAAGTTAACCAACTTCGAGTCTGCGCAACGTATCAAGCCAGCGCTGCTTCGTTCATCCCTTAGGCCGCTTCTCGAACACCTTATCGCCGAAGCTGATCTTACGGAGACTGTCATCGTTCGCGCGAAGAAGAATGACCGTAGCATCGAAGACGAGCTTCGCGCATCTTGTCGACAGTCGGAGCTGCATCAAATCGCTCTCTGAAGGAATCGTTCTGAAAGCGGTCTGATATTGTTACTTTGGTTGTGCAGCGCAGTATCTTTATCTCCATCGCACTGAGACGGGCTCCGATCCCTTCATTTGCAGGCCAGCACTCAGAGTGAGTCAACCTAGCCAAATGCTTGCCTGTTGTATTTGCAAGCTCAGTACCATTCATCTTAATATGTAGAGCCTGGTTCACTCGGATCGGAGATCAAGCACTCAGTCTTTTTGACGTTAAACCTCAGTCGGAACATAACAAAACGGTCGGACCAGTTTTGCGTTTGTTGCTCGAGTGCGCTTTTATCATCGCTGGCGAGCAGCACGTCATCAGCATAGAGAAACGTCCATGCAACCGGATTCTCAAGATCGCTTGAAATGGCATCCATGACGACAACAGTGGGGTTAGCGCAGAGCCTTAATGTTCTGCAGGATTCCAGCACTCGACTTCCACAAGTCGGCCGCAAGGTGTCGGGACGTTGCTTTGCCTGATTTGATCTTCTTCAGAGCCATTATGGTCTTATTCATGGTTAACTTCTGAACGGGGCCGTGGAATGGCGGAGCATTGGACCGGATTGGGCACCGATCAATTTCAAGGGACGTCAAACGAAAACCAGGGCTACCGACCCCCACTCGAAGGTCAGACTTTTCACGAAAGCCCGTAAGCGAAGGATTACAGTAAAGTGTGTGTACAAGCATGTAAGTACATGCACTAACACTGCAGTAGTCAGGGAGGGGGGGGGGCAAAGGAAGCAGAATGAGGCTATTCGCAGCCATTGGCGCCCTAGTCCCGGCCCATGGGCTGCCAATCCTTTCTGTGCTCCGCCCTTCAGTATGTTGCTAGCATCATCATTGTTCTGATCATTCAGGTAACGTATTCCATTTCGGGCACATATAACATATTTTTCTCATGGAATGTGTTATGAAGAAGGCTTAGTCTCTGCTGGTATGATGGTGGCTATGGTTTAGCATGCGCAAAAGACTTCTTAGTTGATTGTTAGCTCGTCCATCATCGGTGGTCATTGAGGAAAGAATGGGGTGCCATTTTGAGCGCTCTCGACGCATTTCTTTGCTCTCATCGGCACTGAGGCATTTATCAACACGTTTTGCTCCGCTCGCTACCGCGCCCATGTCAACGGAGAGAGTGAAACAGAGTATAGCCGGGCTATTGTATTGGGTCACGTAGTGCTTTCGATGGATTTGAATGATGCTATTAACGCAAGCAGATGATAGAGCAGTAATCTCTCACAACTCGTCAATACCTATGGAAATCTATCATTTTTCTGGAACTAACGAAGCCTAGCAGCTGAATGAGTTTTGGATAAGTAATGCAATTACATGGGCTGTTTATTATCAGCCCTCAGCGTGAACATCTACCATGCTTAGGATGTTGGGATAGCGGTCGAATAACCTCCTACGCCTGTGATGAGATAGAAATACCAATACATATCGATATTCCACAGACACCGACCATTTATTAAGCTCGGGCAGTAGCGGTCGAATGGATCACGACGAGATTGCGAAGAAATGAGTTGACTCATTATTGCATGTATGGATAAGAATTTCAGTGACATTTGCCTTCCAACGCTTATTATCAGCCCCTATCAGCTGTTATCTTTTTTGGTCCTCATCACATATGTTGCTGTCCCACTGCTACATCAGAATTCGGAAGACAGCGCCTCACTGCTACTAGGCCGCGCGGTATGCAGTTCGTGACTTTTGCGTTTTAACGTCCCTTATCAGACCTTAACAGCAGTTATCACTTTCTGTCCCCCAACAAATATGTTCCCGTTCACCCGCTACATCATATCCTGAAATCAACTCCTGACGACTGCTCGTACGCGCGCTACGCATTTCGTGACAAACACACACAGACCTACACACGCACAAACATACAACATAATCAGTTAATTAATCATTGATTACATGCATAATTAATTAATTAATTAATTAATCACTAATTACATAATTACATAGTACGACTACATAATTATATTAGGTTGTCGCGAATGTCTTCGCGCATTTGTCAACATTTTTTCAATACATTTTTCTTCTTTAGTGGAGCCAACAACTGATAAGTACATAAATCGCCATAATCGACAAAACATTGCCTTTCAGCAGGAGGTGTCTGGTTGCTTTGTTTAGAAATAGTGAGCTTTTGAGGCGAAAAACCTGAACAAGTCCACTCCGTAAGTCTGGATCATCGGGCCACCTCTCTCTTGTTGGTTAGACAGCAACAGAGGCTGATGGTGGTCTGATGGCTACAGATTTGCTGAATAAACCAGGCGGCTTAGAACCTCCCATGACAAACGTGAAGTCCTTTTGATGGACCTTCCTCGTATTTCGAGGAGTAGCGTTATTGAGATAAAGTAATTTTCTTAGAGTAGTGTCGGCGAGCCCAACCACTTGGCAACATTGTTGGTCATCAACATAAGTGGAGCTCGCTGGCAGTAGCTCCTGGCGAGCAAAGCGTTTGTAGCTTCACCAGTCCTGAAAGTTGCCTCCCAAGTTGAAGTGCTGGGATCGGCGTTGGAATCTTTGGTTTTACAAGTCCGAGCCAGTGGTGCTTTCGTGTATGGCCAGTATAAAGACCCCACTACTTGTTGCCAATAACAAAGTTGTCGGATCAAATGCGACGCAGGCGGTAAATCAAAATGTCCATACAAATTTTCATCGTCTCAAAAACCTGAGGTCAGTCATATCGCGAAATATTGTTTCGCCATAATTCATCTCCTTTTTCAAGGCGGTAATGAGGAACCGCTTCTGCGCTCTATAACGCGGGTAATGCTCTACCAGTTCCCACGCATTGCACGGATGGTTCTTTCCGCACATCTTCAAAATACACTCGTCATTTAGTGTAGCAGGCCGACCACATTTGTCATTTTTTCTCAAGTGTTTGGGCTTCGGCAGCCAAATTAATGCCATGTTGCGAAGGATAACTAGGAGGTCGATTGCAACAACTGAGCTTCTCACCGCGTCGCATCCATCGACACACTTTCTGGGTTCACAGAAGCTGGAGCAGCGGAACATACTATCAGTGAAAAACGATTTTCTCAGCTGTAATTGCGTTGAAACGCCACGGCGGAAATGCTCTGTAGAGAGCATTGACTATTGTTTGCATACGTCTTGCAATAAATGTTTCAAAATGATCCTCAAAGATTTTTCAAGAAGAAAAAGAAAATGCACAAAGACTTTCGCGACAACATAATATATAGTAGGGTTCCCAATTCCACTATCCAGCCATACCCATTTTATCGTGATCCTTCGCTTTAGCGAAAGGGATGACGAGCTGTCCCTCGAGCGAAGAGATCTTACTGGGGGAGTCAGGCACGCGACAGAGACGAATGGAAATTACTAGCGCTCGCTCGAGCGAATCGTTGAACAGCGGGACTATAGGTGGTTACTTCGGATTGAATACGTGTAAATTGAACCGTACCTGAGATCTCCACTTTTGCTCGTCCACTTTTTTCTCTAACTTCAGTGATTATATGCGTATAGAAAGAGTTACCAACCAGAACTTTCTGCGAATCGATCACTCGTAGGAGAGCACCTACAACAGAATAGATAGGGAGTTACGCTGCTGTGAAAACTTCGAAGCTCAGACATACCAAAGGAATCCTCTTTAGACATTAAAACTTCGAGATCAGCTGCACTGTCTCGTGGGCAGATACCACATTTCACACCACAACTTGATTCTGCACATGAACATGCTCCTAAAACAATACTGGAAACAATACTGGAGTCTCGGTTCTGGATACTGTAACCCTGCTTAGAGTGAGAGAAAATGACAAGAAAATGTAACAAATGTTCTGCGACTAACGCATCTCACAGGCATGCGGTTGTTTAGTTGCCGCGAATACACGTACGAGCCGCAGGGACATTTTTGGTTAGTAGCCAAGACTTTTTATTGTCTTTTTTGTTTCAGGTTTAGAAGAGGAACGTATAAAGTCAGATCTAATACAAATCTGGCACAATGGCAGGGAAAGAGGTAAGGAGAAGAAACCTCAGAATCTCTTCATCTAGTGGATCCCAATGCCTCCCAAACGAGGATGAGGGTGAGTTCTATTGGATATGGATATGGTACCTTCAAAAGCAAAAAATACCGAGGCGGGACGTCGACGCCGCACTCGTCATGCGGTAGGCCTTGTTTAAAGCATAATAAACAACACCTAACCTCCTTGGAAGCACACCGTATCAATCGAGTCGTCGAGCATTTCCCTTCGTACTCGTTTTAGAATACTGTTTGATGACTCCTGATGAAAGTGCTCAGCTCTCCTCCTTGTTCGCCTTGATCTCGAATCCTGGTCGGGATGGAAAATGAGCGCGAGTCCGACAAGATCTAAACTGAAATGAGATATGACAGGGTTACGAAGCAGAGGCAAACTTGCGTACCATCAGTTGGGTGACGCGCCGAAATTGCAACTGGGGCAAGATGAAATGGTTCGTAATTGTGCCTGGGCTCCGAGATGCCAAGAACGTAACACAGAGCTTCATTTCGTCGGAACCCTTCCAATACAAAATGCATGGCGAACGTAGACACTGTCGGAAGAGTGACGAATGATAGAGAAGTGGAGTTCTGCAAAGCATCAGAAAGTCTTTCAGTTGAACAGTCGACAAGAACCAGAACCACATAGGCGGATATTACTTATGTTCGAGCAAAGAAATTGCGCCATTGGCAATATTGATGGAACAACTTCATATCTCAATTGAGTGACAATTAAGTATGGATATCGCGCGTACGATGGAAGTATAGCTGTGATACAAACCGCGAGTAAATAGTGAAGAAATCGTCAAAGACACTGAGAATAGTAGCTCTGTCTAAGCGGGTGGCGAGTCGATGACCTCAACAGCTAGAAAGCTCCACTTGGTGTTGATGCGAGGAAAAGTTTTGGAGTAGAGAGCACACAGCGGACTAGGGAGACGCAGACAGCGTTCAGCAGTGGAAATGATAGCACTTAGCCAGGCGGTTGGAGTCCAAAAATTAAGTCTTCAGCCAGAGCCTTTTGGGTCGTGAGAACGGCACCACGCCGTTGTTGAGGACCCACCTACTCTAACCACGGAAAAAAGTAGCTCCACTCAGCCTGGTCGTGCAATGTGCCTCAAAGCGAGCGAGTATGATAAAGTGCGTGTGCAGCATAGAAGTACGTGAACCAGCAGAAGCAGTAGCCAGGAGCTGAATGAAGGGATGTGTAGTCTTTCAGCACTGGGTGAAGCCCCACTGAGGTTGCAAACCTTTTCTTGGGTCGGCCTGTAAGCTTGGTTCCACCAGAAGTCTCATTCCCTTTTTATTCCGAAAGAGTATTTCTCTTCATGCGACCATATCCTCTAACTTCTCTGTGCAGAGCGCTATCAATGAACACATGTGCTCTTGGCTATCGGACTTGACACATCCGAGCGACCCCTTTTGTGGATGCTGCTCGTCCTTGGTCGAAAACCAGCGCGCAGTCAAGAAGCTACTGTTTCTGCATGTTCTTGAAAGAATTCTTTGCTTTTTTGCCACTGGCGCTCCTTTTAGCGCCTCCAGTTCAGCTCTAAACCCGTCGAGATTCTATCGCAGTCGCTGCCTTTGGATCAGAATTGGCGGCTATGGGACACTGGGAAAATCAAAACCCCAAATCGGACAATGATAGCTGACATAGAACTTTCATTTTTTTTGTCATTCGCTTCTTTGAAGAACCGGTTCATAAGAACTGGAACTAACCGGAAGTATTGCAATATTATCAAGGGATGTAGAGAAGCCAGTGTAGAGGCCATGAGTGATCTCGGCTGTCGTTACAAAAGGTGACAACGCCCTGAAGTAGTAAATAAACTTAGTGGCGAAGCAAAACGTAGCCATGTCCACTTACCGCAGGCATACGGTCTGATGAAGTGTCCCTCGGGAAATGCGTTCTTGAAGCACGGTAATACGAACAGGGTAGTAATCGTCGTGTGTTAGTCCACGCCTTGACCGCTGACGTTTGCGTGCTAATATTCGAAATCCAACATTCGCTTTCCCATGCCCTCTACTTTCCATCGTTATGTTTCGGATGTGAGTCGGTAGCTGAAATCCACCTACATATAGGCGAGGGAAGAAAATATAAAAGGTCAGTGGCCCAAACAAATGAAAAATCGCAGAAACTAGGGTTTGGAATGGGCTATAAAAGGTATTGAATAGGATAGGTTGTGGAAGGGGTCAGAGGGGCGCAGAGGTGCTCAATGGTACCTCAATGGAGAAAAAAGCAGAGAAATCCGTCAGGGATACGAGAAATTGTACCCCTTCTTTGCCCGTTCCATCGACCATGGATGTGCGGTGATCAAGAGAGACGTCGCTTGGACGTGTTAAATGCAGGGACACAATAGCAGGAAGGCGCAGCGATTTTGGTGACGTCAGCGAGTGTGACTGGAGGAAGGGCGTAGGAAGATGGTTCCAACCACCCCCCCCCCTTGCACGTTGAAGGGTCTGTCCTTCAATGACGTCCGAAAACTTCGCTGAAACTGCTTCATCCCAGTCATCGTGTTCGCTGAATTAATTCCGATGGTCCCTTCTGCCTACAAATATCAGACATGAGCAACATGCTTTGATTGATTTACATTCGGCAAGTTTGAAAACAGCTGCAGAAAGTGAAATAATCTTCCAAAATAAAAAGCCAACTGCAACATAGCTTGCCCGATTCAACAACTAAACTACTGGGTGGAGTGGATAGGGAACGACGTGGTTTTCGAGGACTGCTCAGCAACCAGCGCATATTTCCTTGTGAAAGCGCTGCACCTCGCTTCTTCGGCAGCCTTGCAACTGCTGCGAGTGGGGCAAATTGTTCCCCGGTGCACGCAAGCTTTATCATTAACTCTCAATCATTAAAGGCGTCGTTTACGATAGTAAGGCCCAAAAAATTAAGGTGGAGATGGCGAGTGGAATGAGGATAATGAAGAAAAGAAACAGGAAAAACGGCAGAAAACTCTAGAAATGGAACCCTTATGGGTCGTTGATTCAAACGTTGGAACAAGTATCATCGGTGGTGATATAATCAGTGCGGGCGCTCCGCTCTGCGTCTCTACTAAAGCGGTAGAGTCCGCGGCTAGAGTCCGACGACGAGGATTTAGCCAGCCGGTGGGCGGACAACGCCGCTGGCGGCAAGGCTCAGCTAGGCTGCTGGTGGCACTCTCCGCTATTGAACGAGCATCGTCTCACAAACTTAGGAAGCCCACCTGCCTTTCGAATAGATATATTGTCCCTTCTTGACTTCCCACCTTATCATGGAATCCTTCTTCCATTCAAGACCAGATAAAAATCTAACACGCTGCTATAGAGGTCGTCTAATAGCCGGTTTAGGGCTGTCGGATAAATTCCACTTATTTTCGGTGAAGACTTTGCGAATCGAGCGATTCGCAGAGTCTGGCACCGGCCTACTGCTGTGGAACTGATCCACGCGATCATCCAGTGGTTGTAACCGGGCTCGCAATTGCCACACAGCACTTCACATTCTACCGAGGTCCTGCTGTAAATGCTTCATACAGGAATATAGTCGTTGTTTCGGGATTTAAGGAAGAAATAAGAAGAAACAAAGAATTAAACTTACGTGGATTTCGGCGGCGGATCCTGTAATGTTCACCCTATACGTATCACACGTCGGGCAGCTTATGGTGATGCTGAGATCGTTAGACATGTTTACATCAATCTTGCGGTAGCGGTACTCAAAAAGTGCTCGTGAGGCAAAGTACGTGTCCTGAAATGTTGAGACCTGACAGCGGAGGATGATCAGTGTTTCTCATAACTCGAGAGAATTCCTAATAGCAAGCATGGCCAAGCGCCAGTCTGGCCGAGTCGGATGTGGAGTATCGCATTTTGTTTTGGAGGGGGATTGAGAGGAGGGGGGGGGGGTGATGGCGAGACAGTCGTATTTTGGAAAAATTTTGGAAATTTTTTTTCGTAAGTTGGAGCATCCTTGATGAATTCCTGTGAAATCGCAAAATATTGGCGGAGAGAGTGTGGAGAGATCGTATAATCGTACGAATACCGTGGTTGATCACGGTCACATGATACTAAGCATGGACACTGTAACAACACAACTACGGGGTACCAGACGAGACCCGTGCATGCCCGGCGAGAAGGCAGAGACACAGACGGCACGTACTCAGTTATTTCGCGTCAAGTGAGAATGAATGGGTGACGAATGTACTACAAGACGTCCCACATCGCATAGCACGCGCTGTGAAAACGGCCGCGAATTCTGAGTTTCTGCGCTATCGCCGCACGACGGGCCTCCGGTGGGTACCCACTACATGGTGAGCACTATTTACTACTTAATGCCACAAGTAAAAAAATTGGGGTTTCTTGAAGTTTGTCCGGGGAAAGCTTGGTCTCCTCTGTTGAAATATCACAGTCATTTGACGCAGAATCGCTCCACTGAACCATAATAGTACTTGTTCAATCCCTCTTCGGACCACCATCCCACTCACAATTGCTATGGCTCCCAACAAAATGAGAATATGGTACTCGTATACAAAAGAGCTGCGATAATATCAAGGAATCAAAATTTTTCCGGATGCGAAGTATCACCGATTTTGTTTCATAAGTTATTTAGTCGCTGGTGCTCGTGAGACCAGTACGCACGGATATGCATTTCGCTGGCAACCAATCTAAAATCTACACTTAGAGGAGCTGATTACTCAAGCCAACAAATTTCCAGACTTTGTCGCCTTTGAAAAGTGAGGCAGTGCAGGGTGTATCATTCAAAGCAGGACGAAACCTACTACAGCTTTTGTATACGTTACTTGGTCAGGGCACGACGATCGACGACGCAGTATTTGTAAGACTTGTCGTACGCGGAACACCTGCACCTCTACGGATTGAACCCACACCCTTTCAATCTGCCCTGGTCTCTTCCTGAGGCGCACTGTTCCCCGTGTTCCCATCTGAGCCATCGCCTCGCATCAATCACCGCGAAACTCTTCAGTGCGACAGAACTGAGCTGTGGCGAGACCTATAGACGCAAGCCGTTGCTTCTAACCCCTTTGCAATTGGTTTATCATTGAACCAAAACATACGGAAAGCTCACTCACAATCGCGTTCTCAAAAGTGCCGTCTTGTAGCTGCTGCTCATATAACCAAATTGCTAGTGGATCCCAATCCACAGTTCGACGTTCAGCTCCGGGTGCCACGAATGCAAGGATACCCAAAGCGTTCACCAGAACATCTCCACTCTGAATTCGACAACTTGAAAAACGACAACCAACTCTTAACAAGACCAAGGACCATCTCTCCATCAAACGGAACACAAAGGAATGGCAAAGTGAAGAAACTTGGTTTGACTAACTTGGTTAATTATGACTTGAAAATCTTACCTTCAATTTCCGTGCTCCACTGGCCTCATCAAAACTGCTTGTTTTAGACTTCAATAGAGGGTAATGACCAGCGCTCCAAAATGGTAACAATTTCCCTGAAGGAACTGTTCTGGAGGAAACAACAAAACGAGCTCAAAACAAGCACATCTTTATAAGTTAACTAACGTGCACTTTTACATTAAGCTTGCATTGCATGAAAAAATGAAAGAAAACAGGGGCCGCGCGCAGCAGGGCCCAACTCGGGGATGGGTCCCGGAACTCTGCATCTGTGGACGCTCCCCTTTTCTTAACCAAGTGAACTGCGCCATCGAGCAGAGTAGAGACTCAGAGTCTTGGGGTCCCTTCCTGTAAATGGGCCTTGTGGTACTCGGCTACAGAACGAAAGCAACAATGATCCTGACAAAATGCTATTCCCACGCAAACCTTTGAAACGCTCCATTGGATAGTTCATGGTTCACAGGACCTTATGAGAACATTAATAAGGGCCAGTCTTCAGAAATTTTGGGATATCACTGGAAGTCATGGTTTGCGGCCTCCAGTGTGGATCCCAGCGTTCGAATCAGGAGTGCCCAGCTGTGCCCTGTGGGTCGGTCAGCGGCTTGCGGTCGGGGTGAGGCACATTTTTATCGGTTTTTTGCCATATATGTTGTCTTACAATATCCATGGTGCACCCTATAGGTGAACATTTCTCCCCACTATGGATGGACATACAAAGATTCTTCGCCCACAGACGACTGCACTGTAATTTTGAAGTGTCACAATTTTTACCATTTGACATTGTAGCCAGCTTTATTCGCATGATTTCACTAGTGGCGTTTGTTCCCATGTAAGCAAGAGCCGCTAAACAACGTATATCCCATTTCCATCCTTCGTCGAGAGAGTAGAACGATGATACAAGATTGAGCCATGCCTCATCATTTCTCTGAAAAATATTTTACAGTTACGGCCTACCTAATAGGTTTTTAGAAAATTTTGCACTTCAAATGCATATATCTGGTACATATTAGGGGCACTACTGGGCTCACCGCCTCAGGGGGAACGTTACCGTCTCATCTTACTTGACGAGTTGGACCCGTTGATCCCTTGTATTTTAAACGCTTTCACCCGACTTCAGCCCTTCGCCTCCGGTGGAATGAAGAGACACACTGGACTCACTGTAAGACTTCAACACAGCAGCCATTGGTAACTATTCAGGAGAGATGGCGCAGACGAGAGCAGTAAGCTGAGGTTTGAATGCCACAGCCTAGTTGCCCTGGTTCCAGCGAACGGACAAGATGTAGAAATGACTAGGAGATTTTCAGAAGTATAACATTTATTACTACCTCTAATCATAAGAAACCGGGTGATCTACCCGTAAGCTGGTAAAGCGGATCATCAATATAAAGAGTCGGACCAGTTTTTTCATGCGGTCACTGCACCATTAGGGACATCAGTGCAGTATTGGATACAATACACTAACTTCATCAAACATACATATGAGCTTGGAGATTGGACAGCGCAAATTATTTCTTGGGCAGCTTGCCCCCTTCGTTTTTTTTGGATTTTTCCATGAAGGGAATTTATGCGACAGTCGTAGAGCCTAGTATTTCCGTTTCTTGCAGAGGAAGAAATTCCGGGGCAACGCATTCCGGTTCTGTTCAGCGAGCGTACTCTTAAAGTATCTGGGACGGTAGTAAAGTGCCCTAAACTGGCAATCGAAGGTGGCGATTTCTCCTCGTTGACGAGGAACAAGCAACGTGGGAACATGGACATGACTCTTCTTATAACCAACGGCCTCGCCACATTACATGCAAAACTTGCTCCACTGTTGGATTTGATCCTTCGACGATAGGACTCATAGCCGGTTGATTGCCGCTGCACCAAGGAACACTCGATCACACCTTTGAAAGAGACGTACAAGAGAGTCAAGCAACGTATGCTGTTTGCAAGATTTATTCTGCAAGCGGTGTTGATCCATCAACGTTGCCAGCGACAGCATGGAACGTTCTCATTAAGCCATTGGAGGTATAACGCAAGGGAAATGG
>KZ345545.1:65153-76542 GCA_002352805.1 Teladorsagia circumcincta
CTTACCTACGTATTGCGACGTTGAACTTTGCGAATAGCCCCCCCCCCTTTCGGCCGGCCGAATACGACCTCCCTGTTGAACTTTGTCCAACGGACGGTTGACCCTGGTCCGGACCCATCCGCATTCGTGACTGCAAGCTAACAGCAATCCGCCATCAGTTCGTGTGTTGTAAAGAATTGCGAGCAGTGCGGTCAAGAATGATCGAGCGTGCAACAGGCTACCCTGTGTTCAGCAATACGACGAAATTCTTGCGCATATATCAAAATTCAAATATTCCTAGCCATTTCGTTGTCATTCCTCCAGACTTTGACAAAATATGCTTCCAAAATTCAAAATGTCGTAAAATTAAACAATTCGCTCGCAATGCGAATGACTGTGAAACATGGATAAAAATGCATTAGAAAAGAAATGCGTTTGAATGACGGACTGCTATGCACACAAAAATAAGATTGCCCTTGAGGTCATAACTGAATTTTGTCCCAGGTAACAAGGTGGAGCTGGTGATCTGCTTAACAAATCTCGCTGTATGACACATCCTCAAACTCATAGCGGAGAGACGCGTTCAAATGTGTTCGAATCCTTTTGCTTCATTGATTTTTTTAGCGGATGTATGGCGGTGCGACGGTTTGTGATGGATTGATTCATCAACCTGAGTCGATTTTCCACATTCTGGTAGTGCGGGGTATTGTACCCATCATCCTGTGTGACCCTAGCTCAGGTAGCGCGCATCTTCAACAATGTGGCAAGTTGGTGATCTTCCGCCTGAACCGGCATAAAAAAAAGAAATTACATCCATGGCCATTTTAAAGACTCTCCGCTACTATTTCTTATTTACATGGAATATCTCATTTGAGGCAAAAGGATAAAAAAACACACCGATACCCGGTAGAAAACGAACATTTCGATGAAACCTCCTTCTCATATTTAAACTCACCATAGTCCTTGACTGAGAATTCCACGCCATATGTGAGGTCCTGATCCTGCACTGAGACTGGTCTGGCGACTATACGCCACTGGCCATAGAAGAGATGCTTTGGCAAAATAAATGTCAATGCTATGTATCCATCGGATGTCCGATTTTGCTTCCGAACAAGCTCAAAACCATGCGGGTTCTGGAAAATTTATCGTCAGAAAAGGGCTAGGCCGTGTTTTGCAATGAATGAGATTTTATTCTTGTTGAGTGTACCCTCAAAATCATAAGACTGAGACAAAGCTGGAGCGCGATCTTCTCTCTCATACCCGTACGATAGCACTAATAATAACCACACCGAGTCAACATCGAGGATTTCTCAACAGGGGTATCGTACGTGGGTCATTAGGGCTGCCTCGTTGGTCGGAACTGACAGTAGGAACATGAGCACAATCTTGTCAGAAGGCAGAGATTCTAAAAGGATTTTGAGACTCAAATCGCGATTGGATCCTTACATTAATTCGATCCCTGAGTGAGGGAGCAGGACCCCTACTCACAGCAGTAGTGATACTGTCGCGACTTGAATGTGCGCGACAAGAATGCCAACGCATTCGCTTGAGCGCTGCCATCCTTATCAATCGCGGCTATGAGGAGTTTGCGTACTAAGTTCTCTTTCGTGTTTGCCCTATCCACCGCTCCTGTCTCTCTCCGTCAATTCACGGCAGACCCACAAGAGTAGCTCTGTGGGTTTTATGCTGCTTTTTGCTTTCTCTCCTCATCAATAATCCTCGTCGCACGCCCTGTCTAAGTCGCGAACAAAATAACACACCACTTCGATCCGACCTGTGCCTTCAGGCTCGTCGGACATTTTGGGTGTCCTCCAAGAGGCCCATCGCGCGGCGAAGGAAAGGACGCAGACGCGGCAAAGGACGAGTCGCACTGCATGCTGTGGCGGTTAGGGGTAAGGATAAGTAGAGAGTACCATAACACGTTTCATATTGCACAGCACGCGCTGCGACTGGTCCTCTACCCCGTCTACGTCTCTTTTCTTCGCCGCGCGATGGACCTCTTGGGGGCCTTTTTTGACGTGAAGTAAGGGACGGGTTCACGAAGGGTAGAAAGAGAGTGAGCAAGTATGTCCTGGAGGTAAAGTTGAGCTTCGACACCCGGTTGCGATGGCATTAGTCTCGAGTAAGGGGTCGCATTGGTACTACCAGAGGATAGACGCGTTAGCCGAATGCCCCTACAGCTGGCTCATCCCAATAATAAACAACTTCATACAAGGTGCAGATGATATTTTTCTCAACACTATGCCTTAGCTTTATGCTTTTGAGGAGAAAAGAAGTGAAGTGGTGAAGTGACAAAAAAATGATTTCACCCTCACCACTAAAGCGAATTCGACGAGTCCATCAAAAGCACCACCCTCATATGTTAGTGGAAGCGCTCGAATCGAAACTGAAAATAATAATGATGTCCGACAACATATGGGTTTCCTAAGAAATTTTTTCAAAGCGCGGATCAAGGATTCCACGGTTTTTTGTATTCAGGTTGCGCCAAAGTTGTAACGACTGTGCGTGCACCTACAATTTGAACCATTGTTCATTGGTGCTTTTTCTTCTGTGTTTATTTTGGGTTTTGTTGTGTTTACCTTCTCATACTTGCTTTAGCTGGACGCAACAATGTTTGATTTTGGCAATGGTTAGTAATAATGCCGTCGTTCCCAAATCATTGACTTCAACTTCGAGGGTTTTCGGCATGCAAAAATTATAAGCGTTTTGGTGTACAACCGAGTACCATCCAGTAAACACATTCGAGGAATAAGGAACCGAATGCATGAGGGGGGGGGGGGGGCGTATTTTGTGACAACCACAACCATCTTTTGCATGGTGCGCGATAGAATTTACAGGCGTTTGGCGCGCATGATCTGCCGAATATCACGAGGAACAGTCTTCAGAAGGTTTTTCGAGACTTCGTAATGAGCAGATTGCCATCCTATGCTTTGAAAACGTTGCTGGACCTCCAAGCAGGGCGGGGTTTTTTTTCCCATTTACAAGGCAAGGGTGGTGCAAAATTGGTGCAGCGCTAATTTGTCGACTTCATTAGTTTCGTCGAGTGGCAGGTCAGCACTTCCGATTTGAAATCAGTCTTTACACTGTCGGATCGATTCTGTAAGCTGAAGCTTGTACGGGACTTGACATTTTCGGGAATTCATTTGAAAAATTGCAGCAGAATGTGTAGGACGGCTCCAACGCACCATAGTGCGTGCCACAATCAGTGATTCCTCAGTGGTTCTCAGGGCCCGTGTAAATATTAACGAAGGGATCTATGAGATTCGGTAAAGGTTTACGATTCATGGTTGAATTGTAAACGTTACTGCACTCACTGATAGACCAACACATTTTGACTGCCTTTATTTCTGTTTTGTACTACTTTGGCAGAATTGATGAAGTAATTTTCTAGGTGCGTAAAAATAATATTCAATTCCTGGGCTAACGATTTGATACTACTTCTATGTGCACATGTGACGAACATGAACTTAACACGTAGTGGACGGAGGCATTTTTGCGCGAGCGAGCCTGTCTGCCGGGCAGCTTTTTTCCCGCCTCCGCACGCCGGCACTCACAAGTAGGTTGTCAGGGTAGGTTTTGTATAGGCTTGTGTTAGTGACGCTGGAAACCATGTCTTTTGATGCCTGAACTTCTAAAACAAAGGGAGTTCGGCTGTTGGCATTCTTATAGCCCTCCATCCTGATGCGACTCCCCCAGTGAGAGCAGGATTAGTGAACAAAAAAAAGCTACTCCATAATGACCTTCGGACGCTACGCATCTCAGTTCCCTGTTCTCTCCTTGTCCCATTTCTTTGCCGGCCTACAGACTGTTCCATGACCGAATCAAACTTTTGCCGTCGGTAGTGCAATTAGTTAAGATACAGTCGAGGGACAAAAGGGAATAGAGTGTCCCACAGAGGGTAGCAGGAGATGTCACAATGAGCTAGGAAAAGGCTGAACTGTAACAAGAACTTTACCACAAATTACCCAAAGTGGCGAATAACTTGCTGGTAAGAAAGAGTGACGTAAAGCGAAAAGGTCCACCTACTAAAGAAATCACAAAAGAAATGAAGAGGAATAGTTGAGGTTGGCTAAAAAACACGAATCATAGACAAATTAATCACCTGTTTCTCCGGGAGCGTATGTTGGTTTGTCGGTTTGAATGTGAATTATGGCGACATTTGGCCTCACTCGAACTTCATGTTCGAACTTTTCGTGGCCCTGGATACTGATCGAGACTTTGGCATTTTTTATTGCATCGGATATGTGGAATGAGACGGAGTGAGAGATAGCTGCAAATGAATAGTTTTGATTGCAAAAGATTGACTTGATTGTGGGTCGGTCTTATGGAGCCTGTCAGGTTTTGAGAATATCAATGAACGTTTCGCCACAAAACAACTTTGTCATAAAAACAACAAATTAATTATCAATTTGACCGATTCGTCATACGAGGCAGCTTGGTATGAAGCTACACATTTTAGTAGGCAGAACAATTCTAAAGTATTAAAAAACAACGAGTTAAGTAATACAGTGGGAAGATTTTGCATATTTTTCTGGTGAAGAAGTAATTTATGGTGCACATGATCAAATTTCTGTGGAGAAATGTCTGAGGTGATACACCAGAAACAACAAGGTATGTACCCAAGTGTAGAAGAAAAACCGTTCTACGTGTTATCGTCCAGCATTATGTCGCACAAACGAGCTCACAAGAAATGTACGAATCAGCCTATCCAGCTCTACTTCACATAGTGCACTCACAGGCTCGGTCTTACCAACTTCCACTTCTACGGTCATCTCGCTAGCTACTTGGGCGGAAACAAATTCAAAATTGAGGCGAGGTGGTGAAGAACTGTAAAGATTCCCACGCTTCAGTGGGCTCTATTTTTCGAGTCCACTTTTCAGTTAGGCCTGCTGCTCGTTGAGAAGCAGTTGCTGAGATGCGTATTTTACCATACTTCTTTAACTGACTATAAATGTTGAATTGAAGCTAAGATATATTTCATTGAATACGGAGGTCGAAAACTCGCATTACTTTCTGGACAACCTAATATTTAGCTGACGGGAAAGGTGAAAGGCACAATTGTCCGAAGCGAGACTTAGTCCAGGATTTCATCCCCCGGACCATGCGTCCAGTAGCGACGCCACTTACCCATGATTCACCTGTGCCTATAGGTTAAAGGTGCCGGCGAAATACTCCTTTTAACTAAATGTATTCATACGCCGCAAAATTTTCTCTGGCAGCGTGAAAAGAAGTACAGAATCAGGGGAGTCCAGAAACCAAAAGGTTCTAGTTACGAAGGCATAGCTAGTCATTGCTTACCGGCTTTCCTGGCTTTGAGCTTCTGAGTAAAAACAGTCGATGTTGACCCTTCGGTAGAGCCCGTAATTACAATATTAATATCAACATTTTCATACTTAGTCTGAAATAAAGAAAGAATTAACAACTGTCAAAATTCAAACAGTCTATCACAAAAACAGAGTAAACCTTGGCAGGAGTTATGACGACAGTATTCACCGTATTGCTCCGGAAAAACGGTGGTAGAATTACGAATGGTGTGCTGAAATTCGTTCGTAGTTACGGTAAATGATCTATTCCATCCTTGAGCACGCCCGAGCTTCTTGCAAGGGTTGGTGGGTGCTGTGGGTTGAGTTGACAAAGAAAGCTCCCTTAACGTGGAAAGCACAACTTGTCCGTTAAACGCGACTGCCATAGCTAACCCCAACTCTAGGAGCGCGAGGTTTGCTTTGATCTCCTACTACCAAGTAACAGACCTAACACTGAAACAGGAAACTGAAGGTAAAGGCTGAAAAAAAGTACTTAGCAGCTGCCCATCAGTTAGGGCACCAATGGTGAGATAAAGTCATCGGTTTGAAGTTTCCAATCTTACTCCATCTCAAGCTTGAATGCTGCTAGGAAAGAGAGTGCCTTATCCAGGCTTTTTTCTAAGAGCTTTATTGTTTCTCCTTGGCCTACTTCAGCATTACACTGCTTTTTGACTGGAATTCTCACCACTTTAATTGCAGAAACCACCTTCGAAATTGAAATTATTATGAGCGAAGGATTAAACTTGGTAATCTTCTGCAGCTCCTATGAAAGGAAATCGCAAGGCTTTATAGGAACATCCCAATGAACAGTTTTTCCCAATTCACATGTACTGGGAAATTCCCCAAGACGTCAGCAGTTATGATCTGCCAGTTGAAGAGGGGAAATGAGGAAAATTTAGATAGAAAATGAAAAACAGGAAATGTGACCCAAGATGAGTCGGTGTATGTCGTGAAGTGATGGCCAGTATCACATATTAGTGAAAGATGTCGTATCTATGTCATATATTCGCATGCGCCCCGCATTGACATTCGTTAAGAATTTGATGTGCAGTTGAAAGCGTGTCAAGGGTTGCGATGCATGAATGTTCGCTATTCACCCTGTAAGTTCACCTTTGTACGTGGAGTGGTCTATAAGATGCACACCCCATGACGTAGTAAGTGTGATTACTACGCTTGGAACTGAAATAGAGGTGCCAAGTGAATGGGCTGTGAGTGAAGAAGAAATGAAATACCGACAAAACGTATGGGGCCCTCTTTTTTGCATTGGACTGGCCTCTAGGACAGACTAACGACAGTCGTAAAGGAATACAGGGGTGGCCAAAAAAAGGAAAATTGAGACACTTCACTCTACGTTCAAAACGGCATAATCAGACTTCTCTAAATTCGAGCTGGGTGCCCCCAACTTGGTATGGAAGAGCACATTCCAGACTATCGCTGAACATCATAGCAGTCTTCTGCACTAACGAAATAAAAAAAAATGCCTGAGAACTTTGCGCACAACTCGAGCTAAAAGTGGTCCTCAACGGAGCGTAGACCAATAACGCCTTATCTGGAACACTGGCTGGACGATGTTTGCACAGTCTGAGCTACTGCCTCTAGCAAGCTAACCGTAGGGTACCCAATTGAGGAATTCTGCTGCTGCTCCAGGGTGGGGCAATTACGGAAGACCGCCTTGAGCTCGACGAATTGCAGATGACGTCATATTTTGAAGGCGACGAAGGTAGCGAACTCGGGCTTGCACCTGCGTATGGAGGGACATTTCAGGAATACTTCTCAAAACTCTCCCATTGACTACGGCAACTTGTGCGAGTAGAAGCTTGCTGATATCAGCCAAGAGCAAAGTGTCATTTTTTGCCACCGCTGTATTTAGACAACGTAGAAGAGGCCAGGGAGCCGGATCTCTGCAGGGATGATGGTCCTACTGATATGCGTCCGTGACTCACTTTCGCCTTGCATGAGCTTGCAGTGTTGGAATCCACTGCCCTTCTGCGCTGGCTATCCACTCCCTTTCCTCTAGCCGTCACCCCCTACTTGCGCTGGTTCTTTTCTTTCTTTTTTCCCCTATCGAAGATCTGTTTTGTACTTCAGTATGACCTTGATTGTGACTAGTCAGCCGATTATAAATCATAAAGCATATCACGCCCGTCACAGTCAGACCACGCGCTTTCGGGTCGTGAAAACGGCAGAGCTATAGAATCACCTATCCTAGTCATGGAAGAGGGTGTTTCAGCCAGTCCCGATCGTGTAAGGTGCCTTACTATCGAACGCATAGGGATGCAGCCCGTGGTTGACATTGGATACATCTTATCCACAGGTCACATGCGGAAATGCACAACTTCTTGACCCCATTGTTGCCTCCACTTCACCCTCCTACTTTCTAAATAACCTGATCAAGTTATTCAGAATTAGGAGGACAGAAGGCCGGCGGCACAAGTTATGGCGACGCGAATATTATTTGATGATAAATTGAAGCACTCACACTGAAGACAAAGCTAAGTCGAGCAACGTGGGCACTATGAACCAGAATATGAGGTACATTCCATGGAAGTATTAAAGTCGTAAGATTGTAAAGAAGCTGAAATGTTCAATAAGTTATGAGAAGAGTGCGTGTACTCGTACTTCGTCGTGAACGAAAGGTATTGGACATGCAAATCAGAATCTCTTTCAAACATGTGTTAAAAAATTCCAAGAGTTAAGATATTTCGGAAAAAAAGCATTTGCAACACCCTAGGCAAAACGCTAAACCTGAGTGCAAAGACAAAATCATTAATCCTGTCCTTTTCTCGGTCCACCTCCATTGGGCGGAGTTATGACAGTGCAACCAACGGCAATAGTAAACTGGTCCCACACCAAACGTCACTGTAAGTACGCTTCTACTTTCGAATTCTGTCATTGCTCTTGACAGGCCGCTTTTCCACAGGTTGCCTCAGAGAGATGAGCAGTTGTCTCTCGTTTAGCCTAAATGTTACGGACGACCCGTCATTGGGTGTCCCTCGAGAGGCCCATCACGCGGAGAAGGAAGAGACGCAGACGCGGCAAAGGACGTGTCGCAGCGCATACCGTACCGGTTAGGCGTCAGGTTAAATAGAGTGTACCATACTACGTCTCACGCGCTGCGACTCGTCCTCTGCTGTGTCTGCGTCTCTTCCTTCGCTGCGCGGTGGGCCTCTTGGAGGACACCCCACGCCATTAGCTGGTCGATCTTCCTGTGCTAACACTTGACGGTCCCTCCATAGCTAGTTCCTCTCCAGTTTTTATAGAATTGCTTTCCTGCACGCCCTCTGCATGTCCAATTTGTGTTGCGAGTTCTAAGTGTTTTTATGTCTCCCCTTGCTTTCATTTCGGCAATTCTAACACACTGGCGAGCTCCAACGATTGAGGAACTAGTAAAACTTGCTGAGAAAGGAGCGACGAGCCATACTTCTCTTCCGAGTTATTTCGTATGCATTAGGCTTTTTGCTGATTCTTCACCAGCTAGCACGTGATTGGTCCTACTACTTACGTATGAACTTTGAAGGAACTGATGCTGCACAAAAACTCGTAAAGAAGGTGACCCTTGAGAAGTTGACCTGTTTGTCGCTGGCTGCTTGAGTGCTTCAACGCATTTACGGTATAGTGAGGTCCCAAATGATCTTAAGAAAATGATGACACGAGGCAAGAGATCGTGCTCAACAATAGGATCCTAAAGGCGCTAGTAGAACATCTTCATGAAATTTCTTCATGAAATTTAGTGTTCTCATGAGGGGGGGGGGTCTACAGACCAAAACGTCAAGATCGCGGGAGTCTGAGTGATGAACACCAAAGCCAATCTGAGAGTAAATGGTGACAGAATAATTGATCTATCTCTAGAAGCGGCCCCTTTACGACCCTCTCCATTCCACCACTATTCTCACCATCTTCACCGTTATGAGTGTAACTCCGCCCACCAAATTGCTTTAAAGCTGCCATTGAGCGTGGGCGGGGAGCATATAATTGCTATCGCTCAGTGGGCGAAGTTACAGTTATGATGGTGAAGATGGTGAGAAGCCGTTGTGGAATGGAGAGATTAGTAAAGGGGCCGCTTCTTGAGATTATGCAACTATTCTGTCACGGTTCAGTTCCGATTGGCTTCAGTGGTCACCTCACCAGACTCCCATAGCCTAAACGTTTTGATTCTGTAGACCCACCCCCATGCAACCACTACACCTCAAACAAAATCCATCTTAAAGAGGAGGAGCAGATACAATGGCGGTGGAGGAGCACATTCGTCTTGGTGAACTAAAAATGTGCAGGATGTCCATGGAAGCGGGTCCTAGATGTCTGCCACAATTGTGAGGCAGACATCTAGGACCCGCTCCCAGGCAGCAGTGGAGTCAGTGAAAGATTACACATCACGAATTCAGAAAAAAAAGTATTTGGAATAAAAATATCAGTCAGAATATCAAGAGGTGGGCTCAAACATCAGTTCAGCGGTAGAGAGACCGCATGAGCACCCAAATTGGAACCATAAATAACAAAACTGAGATATTATCAAGAGAAGTCAAAGTGATGGACAGTTCGTTTTGGCTTTGTGCTTTGTCTTAGACGAGCCATTGTTGTTTGTCAATCATTTGACTGACAAAAGGGCCTCGGTGATAAAGGGTTGACGGAAAAAAGGGTAAGGAAGAGAACATGGTCCAACGCACTGAATTTCGCTAGCGCAATGGGAAGGTATTAAGATTTGGAAAAGGATAACAGGAGAAGTAAAGCGAAAAACCAATCCCAACAAGCATAAAGACATTCCAGAAACAACGAAAATATCTTGCTAAAAATGCTACCATGAGCAGCAAAGATAGCCTTCACGAGGGGGGAGCGTTGAAAGTTTCGGCGTTATAGCACACCATAAGTGGAGCAATCTTTCTATTACATGTTAGAAAAACAGCAATCAGCAAAATTTGTGAAAGTTTTCCCTGTCACAATTTTGACAAGCAAGTCAAAACAATTGAAGAAAAAAGCATAAGAAATAGATTGATTAAAAGGTTCACGGCTGAATTCAACCCCTAGTCAATTTTACTAACCCTCCCATTTCCGAGACCTGAGTGTTAATTATTATTATTTCATAACTACACATAAGTACTTAACTTTTTCGGGTTACCGCAATGTAAACGTAGAGTTGATACTCGTGCGTACTAATTCTGCACGGCATAAACTGATAAGAGGAGTGCAGTATATTACAATAATATTAATTTTCGCTTTATAGGGAAAGTTTTCCTGGGAAAGGCGATTACCGACTTTTTTAACTTAATAATTAGTTGTAACACTCTATCGAAAACTTATGACTATATGATCTTCGAGATGAAGTGCTACATTGGGTAGGGATAAACTGTGAAGCATTCGACACCAATCAGTCCCAAATCTCGGAAGCGCCACTCATTGTACTTCCACAAGATATCGTTCTGGCACTCGAACATGAATGGGGTTCCAGAAGAAGCCTTAAGGAGGTGCGATTCGAGCGCCCGTACGGATCACTTCCGTGCAAAAAGGTTTTCTTCACTGGTAAGAAGAAAAAAAATAACAAAACAGAGTAATAGAAGAAGTGAAGAAAAAAGAATAATCAGGTGGTTTCAAACGCTTTCGGAGCTTTGTACCGAAATGTGTTCATGCTCCCTCCCCCCTACCCTCTACCTTTCTGAAGAAACAGCCTTACTGCTGATTGTTTCCTGAGTACAGCATGAAAGACTACAAGTAAATATTACGATAATGAATGTTTAAAAGTAACTGTGCACTGAGAAGAACAGCTGTAAGCTGTTAACCCGTTGCAGTGTGCGTTATGCACAGGTGCACCACGCGGCCATTCAGAGAAGAACACTTTTGCTTGGTTTGGAGGAACTCATATTTTTGGACCCGAAAAACAACGATGATTCATTGCAGTTATATCTTCCAAACTTTGAAAAATTAATTTCATTAACTGTCGAATTGCTATCAGTTCATCAAATATTTATAAGGAAAAAATACGAGAAATGGGGAGATACATGTAAGCTCGGCGGTAGGACGCGGGTTAACGCTGATCTTCATTGGAATGTTGAGTAATAAGGGTTTTTGCTGCAGTGAATCATCATTGCTAGTGTGCGCAATCGTAAGAACGCGGA
>KZ345545.1:102382-116794 GCA_002352805.1 Teladorsagia circumcincta
CAAAATTTTCTAGCATGCAATGTAATTTGTTGCAAGACTTATGGACCCACCTAATAAAAAACGGACTCGGGAACCAAAAGATCTTTATCTTGCGATTTTTCGAAAGCTTTTCGATCACCATGCATACTGCTAGGACACCTTTGTGCAAAAATCAAACAGCTTTAAACTACATATGTGTTCAGGAGTGTTGATTCTAGCGGCACTTCCTTGACTTCAGAAGGATTGAACACCTCAGAGTTATTTAACAAAATCTTCTAGAATCTCCGTGGGTGCACTTTAGCATTTTATCGCGCGGTCCAGTCTGCCTGCGCTTCAGAAATTGAAAAGGTGGCAGTCCCGTCTTCGATACGCTTAAATTCGAAGACTCGTTCTTTTGTTAGTTTGTAAGAGACTGGAAACTTTGAGCACTACCATTGGTGAGTTACGAACACAAACGCAGCTGGTTGCTATGTAGGTCTTCAGTTGGTCGCCGCTCAGACGCTGGGCACCTATGGATTAAAAAAAATTGGGATTAAAATGATGTGGTAATATGAAATAAGGGATGGGAGGTGGACTATAAGTGGAGAAAAAGGAAAGGAAATCGTGAAATTCTCACGAAATACAGCCTTTTTGCTTCACAAATGCTGAGAATGGGCGGTTTTCCCGAAGCCACTGAAAATCTGGCTGTTACGTTTACTTAGAGGCACGATTCAGGTTAATTTGATGTATTAATTCAACTCAAATTTGAAAGCAGGGATGGGAGGTGGACTGTAAGTGGAGAAAAAAGGAAAGAAAATCGTGAATAACACAGGAAATGTGAGCCTTCTTGCTCTACTCTACGGGGAGAAGTCCACGAGGTAGACAGGGAGATGAGACATGATGTGAGTCGCGGAAACAGTAAGAGAAGTCCGAGTAGAGAGACCATAGCAGATCACAACGTGACGACGCAGATGAAACATCGAATGCTGGGCGGACCATGTTAGGTGTGGTGGAGTCTGTTGGAAGTGCTCAGCGCCAGCGTCTCAGTGACGCGTTTCAATTTCCAAAGGTGGCGCGACCTCTGAAGTGGCGAACCATACGCCTCTGTCCTGAGAAGCGACTACTTCAGTGAGGTTAAGCGCGTAGCTTGCCTTCAACCTGGGAAAGGAAGGACGTGACTTGTGGGACGAGGCACGTGCTCTTCTACTTCGAGGGTCGCGAATGTTCGGGAAATGAGTGGAGAAAGATGTGAAGCAATTTGTAGCAAACTCCGCTTCTGAAGCGTGGGGAACCTGAAAAACTTGGCATAATTAACACGGTGAATTATAATCAGTATGTATTATATTAGAAATGAATTATGTGTCATTCAAACTCTGTTCAAAACCTTAAATTATTACTCTACATTATGAAGTAATGAATCACCATGCCCAGATCCTTTTTGTTTCAGACGAAAATCTGGACGGGTAGCCTCATTCATTGGCCAACCTTGGTACCGGTCGCCCTCTTTTTTCTTATAGTGCCCATATTTATGATGCTTCTTCTACGAACTAGGGTTTTGCGAAGCTGTCGTGCAAAGGTTTGTTAATTTATATTCATTCCACTACATTCGCGTTCACTACAACAAAGAAACTTTACAAAAATGATCGGAATTACGTGGTAGCAAACCTAATCATGAGCCCTGGAAGGCAAAGTTCGGGATTTAATTATAAGTTTTTGCGCTTGTAAGTGACACTCGAGATGTGATGTGTAGCGTCAGCAATGAAAAACGGGAAGAAATCGTAGAAATGACACAAGTGAGGCTCCCTTCTCGTGGTGGCAAAGTGTTAGCACTGATTCGTGGGCGGGGCGGATGGTGTGGGCGAGGCATGGGCGGGGTGCGGAGAATCCCTTAGGCCTTAGAGAGCCAGCCTTGTTGAGTCGTGGTGCCAACTGGGTACATGCCCCCGGTTGCGTTTTTGATTTCAATAGTAGATGAATATACATGTTTTCCCCACATGAGCCCATTCTTGAATTATGAAATCTTACAAATGAAAGGCGTTCAAGGAAATACCATCCCAGCTGAGAAATCTTGAAAAAACTTCAAAAATATGAGCCAAGCACGGTAATGATATGCACTTCAGTTACTGTTCTTGTGTTGTTAATGCGATTTGTTTTGTTTTAATCCTTTTCCATTCCTTCTTTTGAATTTTTACTTCGCATACTGCTTTTCATCTTAATGATTCCTTTTTCGAATTTCCGCTGCACTCTGCCTGTTATGTAGACTTACAGCGACAAACACGCGCTGCTAGGATCTATAGGATTACCCAACAAAGAATGTGCTCGCCTTGCTTGTAGAGAAGGTCTTCTTTTGTAAGAATGGCGTCGGATTGTCCGATGGAAAGTCGTATTGAACTTTTTGAGAGCCTCAAAAGCGCAGATTTGGGAAAAAGGGAAAGGGGAGTGTTGAGAAGAAACCCTTGTTCAACATTCTTTCGTGGGCTTGCGTGCGGAAGTGGAAGTGTGCCACGTAGTACCATGCTCTGCTGCCAAAACAGACAACTGGGTGCTGACACATGCTGACATCACCCCTCAGCCGAAAATGGGAAGGTGAGGGAAGAGGGGCTCGCATGAGTGGGAGAAGATGTAATTTGCATGGGGTGAGGGGAGCAGAGCCGTGTTGGCCGACCTTTTCACTGTGCGTGACTCACATTGGCGCTGCATGGAGGGCGACCACCCGAGGAGTGTCAACTAAAAACGAGCTCCTCACCTAGCTTTGGTTTGTTATATGGCTCGGGTACTATAGAAGCAAAAGCCTTTGTGAATCTGAGCCGATAACAAAAAAAACTCAAAGGGATTAGGAAAACAGGTATTGTAGCAGTACTCTACAGATAAACCTCATGCGGAAACGTGCGATGCAGGAGAGGATTGAATCGCGAAGGACTAGCCGAGTGACTGAGGAAACCCTGTTGAGGCTGGGTGAGTTGCCATCACTATAAACACTTTCTCACAACGTTACACAACCAGCTGTGTTTCCAGAAGAGCGCTCTTCACTCTCATCATCTGACTACTCCGGTCAAATCATTCCATTCATTGAACTAGGCACAATTCGAATACACGAATGCATTGGGAAGGTAATTTGTTGATAAGTCGGTAAATCAGTTTCTCGGAGTTGAAATGCATTTCTTTAGCTAACGTTTATTATACTGCACAACTGCTAGATAACGCTGTGATCTTACTAAAACTTAAAGGAAGATTTTACGATAATGTCGTGGATCGAAGAGGGGAAACTCATCTAGTGGAAAGACGTGTGCCTCCGGCGACCTAGCATCTTCCTCCCTGCGGCGCTATCGGTGCGGCACGCCCACTAACTAGCTGACCCTCGCCGCAGGTCTTTAGCCGCTCAAAAGAGAGAGCGCTAGCGTTGAAGAACACCGTTGTGAGTCGCATCAACTGTGAAATTAAAGGGCAGGGGAGGGGTCTCACCTGTAACGTTTTGAGCCGTTTCTCATGGGTTTTTCTCCATCACGGCACCACTGACCATCTCTAACTCAATTTCTGATGGGCTGCTCCTTCATCGTGAACGAACTGCGCCTTCAATATTGCCTGCTCACTTTAGGTATTTTACGCTTCTAGTACACAGAAGGCAGAAAGGTACCCTGGCGGAGCGGGCGGTGAGCTCTGTACTGGGAAAAGGGTTATTTTCTTGCCTTCAGTGTAGACATTTTAGCCAAGTTTGCCTGACACGTAACTCACAATACTACTGGAAACGATGCCAGCGCCCACCTCACCCATCTGTGGCTAAGCTCGTTTTAAAGAAGCTCAGGACCAACCCACCTCGGCCCTAGTGCGACCGTTATCTTTTAATCAAGACGATTCCGACATTCTCTCAGATCAAGCGGAGATTCGTCACGTGCTCATTTGCTACGTGGGCAGCGAGTTATCGGTGTTTTACATTGGAAATGTGCCAAAAAAGCCAGGGTCAAGATTTCTGAACCCATTGTAGAAGCGCCCAATTTAAATTAGCTATATCCATACAACGTTGATATTTTTCCGAGCACAATACTTGTATTTTGTTACCCGGGTGGATGTCTTAATTTTGAGAATTCTCACCTCGCGCTGTGCTTTCAGCAGCAAGTTTATTTCCTAACTTAGGTGGAAGAGAGCGCGAAATATTTCGGAACACCTAGCACCAAATAGTTTAATAATTCAGCTGATCTACTGTTTTTTTAGTATAGCTGTAATGTTTTAGGGTGCATTCGGCGAAGTTTACTGTGGTTCATGGGAGAAAACTGGTGAGCGAACTGTGGCTATAAAATCGATGAAAGCAGACGAAGACGTTGAAAAAGAGGTTAGTGTCAAATGATCTATAGAAATGATTTGCGGCGTCTAGAGCACAAATGAAGGGACACTATAATTAAAAGTGCAAATGTCTACGCGAGATGTAGAGGCAGAGAGGATACATTTGGCGCTGGTCACCTCTTTAGGAATACTCCACGCGTGTCGTGGTTCGGGAGCGGTTACCCTCCTAACCCTCCAACACGACGCATCTAGGTGGTTCGGGCTCTCGTGGCATTTTCAGGCACACGTCGATCTACGAGTCTTCTCTGTAGGCCATGCACTTTCCCACGATCTCCTCACCCCGGGGGCCGTACGAGTCTTCAGGAACGGGGGCTAGACGCATCATGCCGGGCGTTAACAACCCCATAAAACTGCACCACATGGCAACCTACTGCGCCTTAGTCGGGCCCCAGCCCTGGCGCTCGCCCAAGCTTACCCGAGCTGCGATTCCTGTACATAACAAAAAAGCAAGGCAGGTGACCAAATTCGCCCACCCTTCCTCCCACCACCCCCACCCAGGGTCAACCCTACATTGTTACTAGTAACAACGGGGGTCGCACCTGGTAGAGTTTGTAGGAGGGGAGTCGTACCTGGTCGAGTTCGTAGGAGGGGGGGGGGTCATGACCGCTTCAGTCACACGAAATGCGCGAAAAAAATTGCTGTTTCAGCGCGCATAGATATACTCCCTAGAAAATGAGACGCTGGCAATATAGGTAAATGTGGGGTGAAGTAGTGGTAAAATGGGTAAATATGGTGAATATTGGAAGTCTCAAAGTGGCTATATACCCCACCCCCCGCTCGACGGCAAAGTGGGCGGAGTTTTGGGTGTCGAGAGGTCTCAGAATCAAATGCTATAAAAACTGTCATGATGGTGACGGTGATGGTCGAGGTGGGGAAAAGGGAAAAGGGGGTCCTGTCAAGTCCACCTTGTGGGAGGGGGATCGTAAAAAATTTTCGAAAAGTAACAACGATAGGACTGACCCTGCCTCCACCCCCTCCTCCTCTCCTTTTCGAAGAACAGCAGACGATACTCTAGTAGAAAGAAGCGTTGGCCCAAGAATTTCCAATTTTTCCTGATTTCGCTTCGCAAGGTGCTGTCCAACGACCTCAGAAAAACGCTGATTTTGTCTCTTTTGCTTCCAATTCAGAAGCGTCGCCACCAGGTTGTTGGCGTTTCTTTTCCTCACTGACTATGCTACTGCTGAACGTTGGGCCCCCAGCACAAATCAGAATTGTCGAATTTGGAGGAGGTGGGCTCCTGAATCTTTTGAGCTGGGCTACTGTTGCTTGTGAATTTGTTTGAACACTGCACCCAGTCAACATACCATTAAATATACTGGATGGTCAATTGTAGCAACCGTGGGAAATTAACAGGAATATTACGATGTCAGATCGTGCTTGCAGCTTACTGAGACTCATAGCAGGTTTGATACAAACCTAATAGTTTCGGATCTTTACGACTCTAACGTGATATTTCAGTACTTCCTTGTCACAACAGAATCTCTCTAGCAAAAGACAGCTAACATATCAAGTTCCTTTACAATGGCGTCACGTCCTTTGATAGAAGGGCTTGTGTGATTTGCATGAAGCATGCTAGGATAGTGGTTCTCAAAAGATTTGCACAGACAGGCATGTAGAGTGTCTCAGAAATTATATGCCAAACTAATACATGTTTTGTGTGCGGCATGAATCAGAAGTGTTCCAGCTACTAGACAGTTAAGTGACAAGGAAAAAGTAGACGGTAGCCTCGTCTGAAATCTCCAGCCTGCAGGCCATATGAAGTGCATTTGGCAGCACGAATTGGTCTTTTTCAATAATCATAATTTTTCTACTTTTTGAAAGCTTTGTAGTCATTTTCCATCTTCAGAGGGAAAAAAAAACACCCTCTACCAGTCAGATTAGGGATGTGCCACGCCTTTGTAATGGCATTTTAACTGCGATTTGACCGATGCAACGGCGAAGCTTACCGGCGTACTCAGAAGGGTGAGAATCGTGTCGAGGACGTGGTCGCAGAAGTACGACCCCCTGCAGTCGAAGTCTTGGCACGACCCCTCCTATTCTGATTCTCTTCCATGAACGGATTATAGTGGTAGTGTAGAGGTGAGTATCTGTATCTGTATCTGTCAGATGCGATACGCGGGTTCAATTCCCCACCGGAGAGAGTTTCTGCAATCGCACAAAGAGTTGTAGATGCCAATGCCAATGTTTGAGAAGTTCATAGAAGAACATCCCAACAGCCTGTATCGGCCAAAGGCCGATTCCGCGACAGCTGCTGCGCGGTTTGTCTCTCGGTCAGATTTCCTGATGCCCCTTTAAAAACCACCGAAAGGAACGCCCTCTATGAGAAGGTTGCATTCCGCAAGTTCCGAACCTTTTGAGCCATGCAAAGAGATAAGGTCTCTCAAATTTCGTTAAGTCAGCGTCGAGGACGGTGACATTTTCATGCGAGTTTTTGCCACTCAAAAGGCAATATCTCTCTAATTTCTTGGGCGATCGAAAAAGTAAGGATAGGTTCTGAAAGCGGAAGGATTGCGCTTTCTGATAGTCTATTTAGCTTCATCCCAAGTTTTTAACTGAGGAGAAATTCGCGTCGAGGATCTTTCGAGGACCAGCTTTGGCTGCTCAAAAAGCCGGTTCCTTCCTCACCGTTGCAGAAAATTTTGTGGGCAACACTAGAATTGCATTTATAATACAACCTTCCAGCGTAAGCGATGTGAAAAGGGAGAATCGACATCGTCCGCTGTCGTCTCATACGCCATGCATCTGGCAGTCACTCAGAGCGGTTTACTCGATTGAAAGGTGTTATATTGATGACCTAATGACAGAACCTGTAATGTAGTAAACCATCTCGTACCCCCTATAACCGACAAGCCGCTTTTTTATTTGCTTAGAGCGTTCCTTCACCATTGTCCTTTTTGCGAGAGCGTTCATTACAACAGTATCACTGTCAGCGAGGTGTAAAGAGCGAGCAGAAAGAATATCTTATGGAAAGTTTTCTCGCACATCCTCGTTTTCTGCTGCGGTACACGCTCTTCCTCCTATTTGCACCACGGGGCCACTGATGTGTACCATACCCTCACAGGTACGACCCCTCATGACCCATCCTGTCAAGTACGACCCCTTGTCGAGGATTTACTCGACCGTTATTCACCCTGGTACTCAGTACGTACGTGTTTTATTCCCTTGGACGGGTTTTGCACCCACTAATCCACTAATGCAACCCTGAAGAGATGTAGCGCTTGACAGGAGTGGGCAATTTTTAATTCGAGTCTCCAGACTATACATGTATAATATTTAGTGTACGACGCTATTAGCCGTTGCTCCACCTCGGCATATCGCGCCTGAAATATGACAATATTCGTCAATTATCACCATGTGAAAAACATAATTGTCGGGTTTCTCAGAAAAGAAATCCCTTTTTCAAGGATTTTTTCCATTGCCAAACTGTGGGTGCGATTTAGGGTTCCCTCATTAACTGAATACCTAATGACTTAGCTTATATAGCATAGTGATTTGTGGTGAAACTGTGAGTCTTTGATCGTACTTGCACAAACTACGGGCCAAGATATACTTCAATTTGCGATCACTAATTCCTCATTTACGTCATTTCCCTCGCGAGTCGCCACCAACAACTTTATTATAAAGATGCAAAGCTCCCTAGCGACACATAATCGACCACGTAGGCACTGCAAATGAAGTGCGAGACGGAAGGATTATACGCTAATGAAAGCAGGATCTAACAAGGAGGATTTCGATCACGTAGTTCAGTGTCGATTGGTATACCTTTTATTTTTGTTTTATTTTTATTCTCTTGTTAAGCTTTATTCTCTTTAATTTTTAACCGAAAAGACGAAGCCATGAAACTTTCACGTTTTGTTACCTCCTATTATGCAAGTCTAACGCTGTCATAGAAGTTTTGACGAGATTTTGCTAAACTGACTGCTGGGGCTTGCTGCGCTCTGTACTTCCTGAAAAAATAGCGTTGATAGAAGCAGCCTCGATTATGTGCATTCTATATCAGCTTGTTTTCGTACTCGCTCTTCTCTTCTTCAATGCGCTTTGCTTTGTGCCCCTCCCTAACAAGCCACTACCATTACACTGCCAATCGCTTAGTGTACGTTTGCCTCCCCCCACCGCCTCTTCCCTCGTCTTACCAATTCCTGGTCAAATTTCCAAGTCAAACACGTCCCGCTCAAGACTCCTAGGTTAGAATGGGGAAATTGAAGTAGAGAGTCTAAAACGACAGTGTAATGGCCTAATTCATACGAATGTGATACTTCAGGCTCTTGTCTTGTCGAGGCTCGAGCACCCAAATGTAGTACGGCTGTATGGAATGACTCGTGATGGACCATGTTTGCTACTTGTTTTCGAACATATGAATTTAGGTGAGGAAATCTTTTAAAGCAATTAATGTGTGTACCTTATCCTGTGATAATAATGACCACAATATCAGGTGACTTACGCTCCTATCTCCGAGCACGTGCTCCAACGTCTTCCAGTTATTCTCAGTTCCCTCCAGCTCTCATCGAAAACGAGTTGCGGCTAATTGTTCGACAGGTATGACCGTGCGCAAACATAAGTTGGGGTTGATATTCTCAAGCAACGAAATTCTGTTCTTCATACGAATATAAAGGCAACTGAGAAAAGCTGACCACTGATAAGAAAGCAAGGGAAGAAAATTTGAGAAAAATGTCATGTCTGATGACTTCATTATTTTATTTATTCTTTTGAGCTTACTAATGAATTGCGCATGCTCGAGAGGTTTAAGAACAGTCAATCTTTAATAAAATAACGAGAAAATGATCATATCTGGGAGTTATTTTCCCTCCTTTCCAACTTCTTCAGTCTACGTTTTCTCTTGTTTGTTTTTCTTCATTTCTCCATACCCTGCGTTTTTCTATGCCATCTGCACCTCATTATTTCTTTTCTTTCTGCTTCGATGGCTTCCGCTATCTTCTCCGTTCACTACTCTCTCCATGTTCGCTGGTCGCCTTGCTCCTTTGTATCTATCGCGGTAGGCAATGTGTCAAGGAAATTTGGCCAACATGAACCTCTCTCATTTCTCGCGAATGAGGAATTTCCCGCTATTTCCACATGTCAATGTCCACTCTGTCTCTAGAAGTATAATTCTCAAGTCAACCTTCTTTTCGCTACCACCGCTTAGCGAGGAGTCATGATAAGATTGGGTTGGGTCATTCCGGAAGTGGGGAGCTGAACAAACCAACAACCAACCAAGGGGTCAATTGCACGTGTGAAACCGATAGCCACCATTATGCCAACAGAACCATGCTTTGACTGGTAATGCATTTCAAAGGAAAGTTATGGGATACGTGCTCGAGGTGGAATACTTGACGTTGAAGCTACCTCTATCTGCAGCTTTGTCTCTGTACCTCTCACTATGTCTTTTCGATATGTATATTTATTTATATTACTTGATATTTGATGTATACTTATCCCTTAAAGCGAGAGATTGCGATAATGTGTGTTTGCAGCGTGGAAGTACGTGCACCAGTGGAAGCAGTAGTCAGGGGCCTAAGGAAGCGAGGTGTGGCGTTTTTGTGACCAGAGGTGCGCTAGCTGCAGCATACTGGCCTTGCCATTCCTTTCTGAGCTCCGCCACCACGGCCTGAGCTCCGCCCCAGCAGCAGCGTCTTAGATTATCATTTTGATAAGGTATTCCGCTTTGAGTGCGTATCCTATAACTTTTCCATGGAACGCGTTACCAATCGAAGCATGATCTTTGCTGGTATGATGGCGACTATCGGTTTACCATGTGCAAAATACCTCTTATTCGGTTGCTAGCTCGTCCATTATTGGAGGTCAATGGGCAAAGAACAAGGTCCCATTTTGCGCATTCTCAACGAATTCCTTTGCTTTTGCCGCCACTGGGGCATTATTCAGCATCCCCACTTCCACTAGGAAGCCAGTCCTATGTTATCGTAATTCCTCGCTTTCAGAACGTAGTCAGGAACATGTGCGAGCTGAGAGCGAGAGAGAATCCCTAGAGCCTTAAAGCGGTGATCGTGATAGTTGGAGGGCGAATACGGTTTTGGTGTCGTCATTGGGCATCATTGGCAGATGGGCGTTGAGAGGCAGTTTCGGGTACCCAACAGTAGGCCTGTCGCGCGGCATGAAGGCGGCGATGCAGAGGGTCAGTGGACGAGTCGCAGCGCGTACTGCAGATTTAGCGTTAGGTTAAATAGAGGGTACTATAATGCGTCCCACATAACACAACACGCACTGCGACTAGTTCGCTGATTCGGCCTTCTCACCGCGCCACGGGCCTCCTGTCGGGTGCCGGGTAGGATCAGCCACACCTACAACGCGCTGGGGAATCTAGTGCACCAGTGCCGTTTAATGAGTCATCAAACCGCACCGCCCTCCAGCCATTGAAATCACCTTCTCTGAGCTCTCATATGTGAGCGCTTCTGGGCAGACTTCTAGGTGTTGAACATCACCCTCGGACTCGGAACCTGCACTCATCCGTATTTGACCGTGTGCGTCATTGTATGAGTACTTACAAAACTTTCAGATTGTGTCGGGTTTATGTTATCTCACCTCTCAGCAAATCGTACATCGTGATCTAGCTGCTAGAAATTGCCTCGTCAGTGGAGAAACCGATCTTCGGTGCTGCCTACCATCTCAGCGACCTCCGATTACAGTAAAGGCAAGAACGGCACAGATTACCATTACATAGAATGTTGACCCAAAGTCTTCTACAGATCTCGGATTTTGGAATGTCTCGTCGGCTATATGGTCAAGCCGATTACTACAGAATGCACAATCATGCCCTGTTGCCCGTTCGTTGGCTACCCCCTGAGGCAATCAACGATTGTAAATTCAGCGTCAGTAGCGACGTATGGTAGGTTTCAAACAGCAACTATGGATTTTGGAATGTCTCGTCTGTTGCATTAAATTGATTATGCTGAAGATTAGAATTTGATAAATGTCACCACTTTTAAAGGGCGCTCGGTGTCACAATGTGGGAAGTCTTCAGCTATGGAGAAGTCCCATTTGCAGAACTCAACAATTTCGAGATGGTGTCGTGTGCCATGGCCGGTAGGTAACAGCACAGCTGTTTATTGTAAATTAGCAAAAATCAATTTACGCTAGTGGTACACAAATCGAAAATTAGTTTCAGAGGTAAAAAAAAGCAATGTCGAGAAACTTCGGCCATTAGATAACAGATGAGTCAAGCATTCGTCACCTTGACAATGACTACGGAGGGGAGGGGTTGAAGTTGTTCGAAGGTGGAACTTTTCCAATTTGAGATTTAGTTTTTCATTAGACGGGTCAGCAATGAAAAGGTTCCATGATAAAATTTTTGAGAAAAAAAAAAGGATTCCTGCGTTTGTATACATCATTTCACCGTGAGTCCGGAGGAGAGGAAGTGGGCAGCATACACCTTCGCTGCAAAACTTGCATCGTTCTGCACCCTTAGGAGCCCGCTTCTTCGACTTCCAACCTTATCATGGATTCTTCTTTCAACAAAGAGAGCGATTGTAGTCTCCGTCCGAGCCTACGAGATTGGCATATGATTTATTCTTCTTGCCTTTTGGCGCTCTCGCCTTCTTCGGAGTCTTAAAACAGCTGAGCGTTGGAGGGCACCCTGAAAGGGCTTAACAAATCATATACCAATCTCGGAGGATTGAATAGAAGTAACTACAACTGTCTATCATGCCGAGATTAGTACGGAGTCGTTCATGGAACATCATTGAAGGGGCGATTGCTCTACCCCGATTTGCTTCACTCATGGCAGAGCATACTTCACTTCGTTATGCGGCCTGCTATTTCTGCTTCTTCCTTTCACCTTTGGCATCAACCCCGCTGCCTGCCGGGGTTCGCTGCCCTTTTAGGCGTCGACGTTTACTCTTATCGAAGGCAACTTTTTTCGGGAGCGGTTAGGAATGAAAGTATGCGCCTGGACCTTCGGAGACCACAGGCTCTACCTCTGCTGGGGTGAAACGATGTCCCGCTCAAAGTAGTGCGGCTCACGAAGACTCTTGTGCCATTTTGAAGGCAGCGATCAGGCAAAATCAAGGAGGGGTTTGAAGGGAACGTAGAGGTCCTCAGTGGTACGCTAGTGGCGAAAAAAGCAGAAAAATCCGTCGAGAAAAGGACAACGGGACCCCCTTTTTTGGCCGTTGATTGCGGCTCAAAGATGGACAGCGGCTAAGACGGCGCACGCGTGGACGAAATTGCGCAACGCATGGTGCCACCATGCCAAACCAATCTCTAGTCTATGATACGAGAGTTTTATTTATTGCTAATGCTGCCGTTGGAAGCAGGTTTAAGGGAAAAAGTATGATAGCGGATAGACTACAAATACACACAAAAACGGATGAGATTCAACAAGGAACTGATCCAGCAGCAAAAATTCGAACAACAAAAATGCTGTGTCCGCGATGGTTCAGCTACCCAAAAAAAATTGTAGATATATGAAAAACAATTAATGAAAATGACTAATGGTAATTATATAAACAATTTTGTAAAATGATCGGATAAAAGTAGTAAGCCGTCATCTACATACAACTATGGGAACGGCAAATTTCGTTTTCACCTATGATATCCCTAATGACAAACATCAGGTATGACGCCCAACCGCACCGCTGCTGGCAGCACAGCTCGGGCAAGCCAGCAACTGAACCAGTGAGCGTAACGCTTTCTGGGCGGAGCGCTTCGGAGGTCCTGCTCAGCAACTACAGCACTTTTCGCCGTGAAAGCGCCACTCATCGCTTCCTTGGTAGCCAAGTAATTGCTTCGTGTGGTGCAGGTGCTCCCCCGATGCGATAATTCCTTACTGTAATCGCTTCCTTGAACATGGTTCACATAATTACGACACCCGTAGCGTTAGCATCTACCCATATTTTTATGCAAATTTTTTCACTATCGCCTGCTTTACAGAAAGATGGTTATTGGTGATAGATGCGCTATTTGCCGTATCTGATTATTTCACAGTCAGTTATTAAAGCGAGTCTACTCTAGGTTATAGTGGGTCATATGTGTCCCGCGCTGTCGTCAGTCCGTTACAATTCGCAATATAGTGGTATATTATGAGTTGGGAATATTTTAAAATAGCATTTACAAAACCGTTAAGCAGCTGGCGATATTTGAAACGTTGAGCGAAGAAGTCTTTCATTAGGGGACACTTTTTGTTAAAGTGATATGTATCACACGTTGTTCCAAACGTTTACGTTCGTTTCCGTTATGTTTTAGTAAAAACAATAAATGGCAAAAATGAAAAACTTGATATCATTCGAATATTTCGGTATCATTGCAGGTATACGTCCGCCTCGACCGAAAAATTGCCCAGTGGCTATGTATGAATTGATGCAACGGTGTTGGGTAGTAGATCCTGATGAACGTATTCGGCCGGAAGAAGTACTACTCGATCCTGCTCTTGCGCCTGGGCTCACTGATTTCATAAGTGCCTTTCCCACATAGAGTGTTCATAGATTATTCTATTCTTCCTAGCCATTGTGATTATTATTTGTGTTGGAATAGTTGACAATGTCCAACTCGCTAGGGAACCTATGTTTTCACAGGTCCTCACGTCAATACAGGCCTTATTTGCAACCAGAGTTGCGTGACGGTGATTACTATGCGGATCAGAAGATAGAGTTGGCTTTGCGCGTGTGAACGGGACCATCTGGTACTGCATACATATCACTTTGCCTGCTTCACCTATTAGTAGGAAGCGCACCAAGGGTAAGTGTAGGCGGTGTCAGATGGCTTTTCTCACACGCTGTGACCGAACTCTCTTATCAACTCTAAGATAGTTTGCTTAAGATACTTATTTTCGTTAGGTTCGAGTCAATTATGGGTCCGTTAATTGTATAGCAGTATTGTTTTGTGTGACTGGTGATTTTTATTACAGTTTCAGACTTTTATTTTCTTCGGGTGTGCACCATTGATTCAATCAAGAACAGTTTTGATGTTGGCAATAAAGACGGTAGTCGCTAAGCATCTTGTGAATTGTATTGAAAATCACAGAATGTGCAAAACGGTAATTATATCTACGTTGTCTTCTTGCGGTTTTCCTCCTCACGGATCTGTCTTGGACATCAAACAGAGCATTTGCAACAAAAGAAAGCCCGAAATGAGACTAGAAATGTGAAGTCAATGCTAGTAATGAGA
>KZ345546.1:40112-54819 GCA_002352805.1 Teladorsagia circumcincta
CTCCAACTACAGCAGATACGACCCCCCCTCCTCCAAACCCATCCAGGTACGACCCCCCCGTTGTTACTAGTAACAACGTAGGGTTAACCCTGCACGCAGCCACGAGATTCGTCCAGCGGCCAGCTTTGTAAGACCTTAGTGCCGTTGTCGCGCACTTTTGAGACGCGACAGCGGTACATCTGTGCTACACGTGGGCTGCCCTATCTCACCCTAGGAATGATTCTTCAAGTTGGCTCCCCGCGGGGGTGTTGCTTTAAGGGCTCGAAAAGTGGTGCTCTGCTACGGCAGAGTTAGTCACCATGAAGCCTCCCGCTATAGTGAACGTAGGCATCCTGTTTGGCAGAGACTTGTTGTTATGTGTACACGTGTACATTGTATTTGATGGTCAATATGATTTTACTGATATTGGCTGATGTTGTGACGTGTCCTGAATGGCACTGTCCTTCCGTAATTGCGAATATTACACATTCGACCTATTCATCGTTGGTTGATGTTCACAGAGAGCGAAAACGAGGATTTGAAAACGGGTCTGACATTTTTGCCGTCCAAAAATTCGACTCTCTCCTTCCCTGAACTATTACGAACTACTCAAAGAACTGATGCAGTGGTAATGTTTCTGGGAGGGAGCTATGAATTACCTGTAAACATGAAGGGAAACTATGCAGAGGTATCGGAATGTGTGAGGAATTTATCAGTATGAGCAGAATCTAAAGTATGAGTGGAAAGCTCAGACGATTGGAGCTCGGAATTTTTTGAGACGAAAAGAGAAGCAGGTCGGTTTTAACATCATATCACAAATCATCACTCTCATTTGCTAAAAAAGTAGGCATGGACAAAGGAAGTATACAGTTAGTTAGAGTACATAGGGTCTGCATTGCATGAATGAAGAGTTAGATCGCATCAGCCCAACTGGACAATTTGTTCCGGAGTCTTTTTTGCAACATGTGGTCAAAAACGCACCCTTTTTGAGCGCACGTAAGTAGCAGGTGGGCACATTTATCAGGATATCTTGCAGAATCAAGTTCGTGAAAATTTTTGTGCGTCATCATTGAGTCACAGTTGAAGTATCCTGCCATTGACCTTGCACTGACCTTTCTCGACTGACTTATGGGAGGCGGACTTTAGATGCAGATGACCTCACACCTCCCATGTCACACCTGCCAACTCGAGTGTCCTGGCAATCGCCTGTGCGGTGGCCCCGTCTAATTGGCTACGCTGACTGCTGACCTTGCCCCAGCACTCCATCGCGTCATAGTCGGAAACGCCGAGGAATTTAAAAATAGCGAAATTAGCAACAAGTTAATGAGATCATTTCATTTTCATTTTTCAGTGGCACTGAAAAATGAACACAAAGTTCAATCCGGTTAATTTAGCTTCGGTGCTCTTCGAATTTGTATAAACGCTAGTAAATTTTTGAAAAAAAAAACTGTGGTTTATAAGAGTCAGATTAATTAGAATTAGATAAGTTTTCCATGAAAATCAACCAAGGATGCAAGATGTGTTTATCTACCCTTATCATGAGCACATGCCGCCCTTCTTGCCTACAGGTAAACAAGTTCAAAGAGGATGACCTCTCACACTTATTTAATGCCATGTCTAATATTATGTGATCTAACACCTCGTTAAGAGGTCACCTGGACAAGTATTCAAAGAGGTAAGCGGAAGGAGAATAAAACACCTCTTGCTAGTGTTTGCCATTGCATGAAAATTGTTTAAATTTTTTCGCTGTTTCCAAGTGTGTTAATGTAATAAAGTTAATGATTCACACAATCGATACCGACTCTAGACGCGCTATTAGGAAGAGGTCAGCAGTCATTGGGCCGCAATTAAGCGAGGTGTCCCCACAGGCAGGTGAGTGGAGGTGCGAACAAGTCTCCTCATAATTGCATTTGCATCTAAAGTTGCTCACCCCTGACTTATTAAGAGCGTCCTTTTTGACGGCAATCGCAGACATCCTTCCAAAGATTTCACCGTCTTCTGAGAAAATCGTGAAAAACCGATGAGCATTTCAAACGGTAATATTCCCTTCAACAAAAGCAACGCTAGTTTGGTTGGCGGAATTTGCAGCTCCCAGCCCGACATTGAAGGCGTTAGGTACACACATACGAATTCGCACAGTGCACTCAGGAATTTAAAAAAAAAGTATCAAAATTAGGGAAAAGTTAAATTGTGAGCCAACAACAAGAAATTATAACTAACATATTACGCAGTACTATTTAGCAAAAAAGTCACTCTGAGATAATGATTTTCCTCGGTAATCGGCCCCAAAATTTCTTAAGTCAGAAAAGCGACACTAAGATATCCGGTATCTAATACTTCCATTTGTACATTAGTAGTGGCAACTCAATCCCATGTGGCCCATACAATGACTTGCGGGAGCCAGCTGATACAATTCAGTGTTTTTGCCCTCTCAGACAAGTCATGTACCAATTGACCGATCCCGAAAGGAGGGAAGGCCTGATTGGCCTCAGTGACGACGACCAAGAGTTCCAGGACCGTGCGCGTGGTAACCAGTGCTAATTGCCACTACACCACTTCCATCTTGAACTTACTGGATAAGCCACATCAACCTAAAGCGGGGAAACTAAGAATAAATGCACGCCTCTGACGTTTTGATCGGATTTTTCCGCTGGATAGTGCGAGAGATGGTTTTGAGCAAGAAAGCTGTGGTTCCGATGGGTAATAGCTCAAGATTGATCAACTTCTAATCAAAGTTGAGATAATTTGAGGAGGCAAACTCAGGCAGTTAAAAGCGTTCAAAAAACGATGGAAGTCGACGATAGAAGCGTGAACGAAACATTTTTGGGCACTTATGCAATGTGGTGCACGCTGGATGACTAGCCTTACTCCATACGAGTGGAAGCTCTGTGACGAATAATTCCTTTGCGTTCTCTGTTGTCAATTTAAAGCCTCGAAATAGGCACAAACTCACCCGTTTTGCGGGTTGACTGCAAAATGATGAAGGTTGTAAAGAATTCAGTATATCGTGAAAAAATTCATATTAGTATCTGGAGACATTTGATGTATGGCGTGGTACTGACTTTTCGTTCTATGCATAAATTTGACTGCTCAAGAATGTCTGCGTGCGAAAAGTGCCATGTAAAAATGTGAAAATAATGAACATATGTAGAAATCCCTCTGAGATGAGTCGATAGGCAAAAAAGTAGTCTAACGAGGTGAAATCGCTTTCGTTCTATTGAAAATGCATAGCATTTCCATGGTCGTCCTTCGTGGATTTCTTCTAGTTGTGTTGTACCTGCAGCTGCATCCATAAGGCGTATTATTAGGCAACTCTGTGACCTAAAGAAAAATTTATTTAGACAAGCGTACGTAGACAAAGCTTTTTAAAAACAAGATATCAGGAGTAAATAACAATTTATTCGAAAAGAGCTCCTGTATAAGGTAACCGGGTGACCAATGCCTTATTTAGTGCCGTTCGCGCGTGGCATGTTCGCGCTACCGAAAACACTGAGATCGCCGTGGTTGCTTCAACCAAGCACCAGGTCCGGTAAGTATTCCTGTCGTGTCAACGCTCGGCAATTACACAAATCTGAGTTTCAGCACCATACAAGCGTCATAGCATTGTTTGATCACTACAATAGTTAGAAGGCAGTGGTACATCTATTATAGATACACTCTAATTTGGTTAACTCAACTGCATGCACATGATCATTCGAGAGAATACTCCTACCTCAACAAACGTATGTTACAATAAACAACAAGAGATAAGGACGTGTTGAAGAGTTTGTTCCATGAGGGACCAGAGTAGCCTACGAGTACAACACACTTGCCACTGCTACGGCGCGAATAGCGCCAAGAGATCTAATATGAGGTTACGGACGAGTTACCTCGCACACACTAGAGATGCCCACAAGTACGCACAGGTTAGAATAGCCACGGAGCAAGCAAGCCCATACAACTCGTCCAACACGCGCCTCCCTCGAATGGAGGGGCAAGGTAGGGGTTCATTCGTTCAGGGGCTTTGTCGCCGATTCTTTGTTTTTTTTTTCAGTCACATCGTCATCCACAGTTTTCACGATTTTTCTTGGATTCCGCCGCAAATAAAACGCTATTTCACAAATTAGGTCGAGTTCCCGTATTGTGAGCATTGCCATTCGCGAAGGTAGCATATGGGCCGTTCTCATGGTTCGGAAGCGCGCAACTAAGAGGCAAACTCTTTTTGCTTGCTCGGCGTGTTTTCCTATATTGCACACGATAAAACGGTCTACATTGCGCACCAAAAGTATGTGGACACCAGAAAATCAATTCTCAGGGGTCTGCTAAGCACATATTCTACCATGTAACCATCAACATTCAACTCCGCGTGGTCGAATCTGCAATGACCATTTGGGCAAAAGATTTCGTTCGAATTCAGCAAACTACTTTTTACGGTTTTTAAGGTTTTTTTGTATTAAAAGTATGTGGACACTTTTCGAAAAACAGAAATGTCTTCAGAATCAAAGAGCAGAAGGTCTGCCAAAGGTTCTAAAATTTCAATCATTTCGTTTGGCATGTTCCAGACCAGGCTTCCTATACCTGTTTCGTCGGAACCCTTCCCAACCAGCTAATTTCACCAACTTGTCAAATCACTTAAAGGCAAGCTCCGCGCTTAGCCTCACTGAAGTAGTCGCTCCCCTAGACAGAAGTGTGTGGTCCGCTTCTGCAGAGGCAGCGCCACTTTCGCGCATTGAAACGCGTCACTAAGACGCTAGGAGCTAAGGACTTCTAACAGGCCCCACCAAACCTAACATGGTCCGCCCATCGTTCGTTTTCTGGTCTGCATCGCCGCGTTGATCTGCTATGCTCTCTCTACTCGCCCTTCTCTTGCACTCTCCGCGACTCACATTATCACTCATCTCCCTGACTGCGTCTTGGACTTCTCCACAGCGTGGAGCAACAAAGCTCAAATTTCCTGTGTGTTTCAAGTAGGTCTTTCCTTTTTTTTTCTCTACTCGCAGTCCACCTCTCATCCCTACTTTCATATTTGAGCGGATTTACCACATAAAATAATCCTGAATTTTGCCTTTAAGGTTTGACTTTTTCGTTTATTGGCTCAGAGGCAGCGAACCACTATCCGCGTGCTTTTTGAGAGCGATGTGATTGGGGAGATACGCTAGCCAATCCAGCACCCGAAACGCTTGCGTGCCTCCTTGCTTAATGGAATACCTGTCAACATCTTCCTTAAGGCTTGCTGCAGAACAAGTGTTTTGCGACGCTGGCTTCTCGAAAAAGATTGAAGTCGAGACTTAAGCATCTCGTTATAATCCCAGTTGTCTACCTAACACGAATTGGCAAGCCAATTCCGATCTTCCCCTTCCTTTGAAACCACTCCAGACAATTGTTTGCCTCCTTCAAAACGTCTCTGTGAGTACATCTGCGGGTCACGACGAAGGTCCCTGCACTAGCAGCAAGATCCACCCCAATAGCCAAAGATAAGCTTTTTCTCAGCAGTCGAGGTTGTCTAAGGTAGAAATTTCCTCAGAACGTCCTTTATTTCAAATTTTATCATTAAAAAATCATTTGTCCGGGTTCAATGTCCCAGTTTGTGATTCTTTTTATCACTGAGAATCCAGCCTTGCCAAACATTGTTGTGCACCATACACAAGCTTCCTTCATTTTTTTCTCGTGTCATGTGCTCACTGGATTGAATAGAACACCGAGAGATCTTTTTTGTCAGAGGGAAAGTTATTCGAGAGCGAAATTGGATAGCAGATGAAGGAAATGCTGAGACACCACAGGCTATTCTTGCGTTGTTTTGAACAAGTCACGATTAACGACGACCCTCAATCAGTGTCGGGAGCTTAGCATCAGGATTCTGGATTTGCTTCCCTACATACAAGGGAGCGCGAACGGGTTTGTGATTTCGCAATTAGAAGGTCCGCAACATGAGGCCCCCACATCTCTGCTTGGTCCTCTTTAGAAAAATGCTTGTCGCGAAAGGAATAATGCCAGAATAAGTAACGAAGCAAGAAGTAAACATAGGTTAGGGAATTAGTGCAGAAAGTTGATCTACCTCAGAGTGTCCACATACGTTTGATACAAAGAAAAAAATTCCATCGAAAACAGAGTGCCAAGCTGAATCTTCTGGAAGAGAATCTTCTGCTCGAATTGTCATTGTAGGTTATCGAACATGGAAGTTGAATGGTGAGGGTTTCATGACAGAAGAATCTTGAGCTGACCCCGAGAATCGATTTTAGGGTGTTCACATACTTTTGGTGCGCACTGTATGCGGAGGAGTGTCTCCTACAGTCACCTACGCCTTCTGGCCAACTGTCTCCTCAGCTCCCATGCTTCTTTTTCGGGTGTCCCCCAAGGGTTCCACCGCGCGGAGAAGGAAGAGACGCAGATGCGGCAAGGGACGAGTAGAAGCTCACACTGTAGCGTTTAGGCGTCAGGTTAAATAGAGTGTGCCATACTACGTCTCATATCGCACAGCACGCGCTGCGACTCGTCCCTTGCCGCATCTGCGTCTCTTCCTTCGCCGCGCGGTGGGCCTCTTGGGAGATACCCTTCTTTTTCGTGGCATAGCTCGCTAGAATAAAAAGGCTCACTCAAATATTGTGTTGGTTTCTTCACAATTGTATTCGGTGATGGTTCATTTGTTTAAGTTCAATTTTCATTGAAATAATCTAATCTTATGAACGAAAATTCTTCTGAGAAAAACGTACGCTGTCCATTCTAGAAGCAACGCTGCGTTGTGATACCTTTTCATTATTTGTGTGCCATCTCCATTCTTTTCCATTTGAAAAAAAAAACCTTACGTTATCAAAACCCTTCGTGCAGGCGAACATGTCTAAGACTTCCATTCTTTCTTCCCAACGTGACTTAGGTTCCGTAAATGTCCTTAAAGAACACGTTGATTCCATAGAATATATGAAAGTAATCGATCAAACAAACTCGTTATATCTGAGTACGAGAGCCCCTTTCGGTATCCGATCGGCACGACCATACAAACCTTCTAAAGCCCTTAGGTACAGGCTTCCTTTCCAAACCTGAAGGCAAAGGCATGTTCGCGAAGAATGACGAAAAAATGTGTATTCATCAATAAGCTACCTTACAGGATACTAGGATATGAAAAATACGAGTGGAACAAAACTTTTTAAATATTTTCTCTCGAAAACATTCCTCTTCAAAAGCTTAGTGATATGAACCCTCCCTTTCAAAAAACGAGAAGAGCGTCGGGTGCAGATCATACCCCACAAGTGACGACGGCCCCTGAAGAAATTGGGTTAGTACTGGTTCATAGTGGTAGCTGATTTCTGGTAAATGATAGTTGTAATTAGTGGCAACAACTGCAACAGGCTGATCGTTTGAAGGACTCCACCATAAGAACGAAGGTCAAAGAAGGGGAAAAGTTTCCAGTGGGGAGACAGGAGGACCGCCTGAGGGTGCGGACTGACACTTAGGCGATCTAGCATGGCGCGTTCGGCTATCCCCGCCTACCAACTACCTGATCACTCAAGAGAGCTTTCTGTTGAAGAGGGCACAACGATTGGTGTCACATCAATGCCGAGATCAAGGGGAAGGAAAGGGCTCATTTCTCGAGTTCTGGGCCGTTTCTCATGATTTTCCCTTCTTTCTGGTATCACTTACCTTCAATAACTTATTCTGGAATTGGTTGCTTTTCCATCGTGAATTCTGCCTTTGATTGACGAAAAACATTTACTTTCCTTGGAGGCCGTCGTTATTTGTGGTGTATAATCTGCACGCGATAATCTCGTTTCTTAAAGGGAGTATACCTGAATGCGTGTGCAGCCAAGTGATTGTTTTGCAAGGACCCACTACGAATGAACTCAAGGACTGCCCAATGTGATTGGAATTCTGACATAGCCACTGATGTTCGGTTTGAGTGCGAGCAAAAGATCGATGAGATGATAAGATGGATGAGATCGGGCTTTGAGTATCGTAGCAAGGGCGCATGTTACCGCTCTTCTCCACAAGCCAACTGTGCAGAAGAAAATAGACGAACCAGAGTTGGGTTGACTCTTAACCAAAACGGATCGTATTCTTTCTGAGCATCCCGTGATTCAACGTAGCAGGTCTCATACTGCACATCTGAAAGGCGACAATTTTCTCTCATCATCAAGGCGAAAGTCGTTTGAGTGAATGTAATCGGGACCGAACACGAGGAGATTGGCTTCGGGTACAGAACAGAGTGAAACCGCACTTACAACCAGACCCAACGCCGGCTATCAGCATAAAGAACGGCAGCGTTTTGAGAATGAACAACATTTTGATTGCGACAAAAACCTTCGGCACCTTCCTCCTTTATACATATTGTGTAATGTACTGAGTTCAAGTCAAATCAATACACATATTACGTTTCTACCGTATCCCTTCGGAATTCGTTTTCAAATTATTAGATTCATTTCAAAGCATTGTGCTTGCCGGTATGGTGCCCTGACCTTGCGTAATTCGCTTCCGTTTATTGTCGAGCATCACCAAATGTTTTGATTCACAGCTGAAAAATTTGATTTCGGCATCATGTTCCACAAAGGGAGGGAGGGAACACAATGGGAAGGAGCCGTAAAAATGAAGTCATTCAGAAGCAACCGTTGACCTTAAAATCGAAGCATGCAGTAATACATTGCGCGAATGATTGAAGTTCAAGCTGAAACTCATAATCCAACCCGTCTTTCTTTTCTGCAGGCCCTCAAAATCTTGATCCCTGGGGCCGCTCTGATATCCCTTCATTACGTGGGCTTCACGTTTTGTCTAACCCAAACATTCAAATCTAACATATTCATCGAGGAATCAAACCTTGATGCTGCTCCTGCAAATCCGACGCTTACTAGTTGCGCCAATGTGGCACGACCCTTTACCGAAACGTCGAAAGGCTACAAGAACAGGACTCCGAGGATAAAACCACCCTCGAAACTTCGCTCTGCGAATCGTTTAGCAAATTTGCAAGCCAGATTAGAGCCTAGCGTTCCAAGACACGTGGGTATACAGGGTTAGCCTGAAAAAGAAACACTTCACTCTCCTTTCGAAACGGCACTAATCAGACTTTGCTAAACTCAAACCAAATGCTCCCAACTGGAAGAGGTAAAGCACATTCCAGTCCATCAGAAATCCTCATAACACCTTGCTATACCGGCGATATTCGAAGAACTTTCTACGGGAACTTTTGCACGGTCCGAGCTCAACGTGGTGTTCGACGGGTCGTGGACCATTATGACATTATTTGAAACGCTGGTCCCATGGAATTTTGCGTAGTTAGAGCTACAGAGCTACTTTTTTAGGAGCAAGGAATCGGTGAAGACTACCATCGGCCCGTATAATTATGCAGCTGCTTCAGCCTCAAGCAAATTGCAGATGACGTCGTATTCTGAAGACGACAAGGGCAGTGAACAGGAGCTTGTCTCCGCGTATGGAGGAACATTGCAGGAATACTTTTCTGAAAGAATTCCATGGATCACGGCAGTTTGTGCGAGTTAGAGCTTGCTAATATGACTCACGAACAAAGTGTCTCTTTTTTGGCCACCACTGCACATTTGCAATGGCAACCTGAAGGACTTTCCCTGTGAGAAGCAGACGCAACGTCGAACTGGAAGGATCTGGCACCAAGCAAACAGATTCTTATCAGCTCTTCTTATCGCAATTCACTCTTATAAAAAAGCAACCCGAATTTGTTTATGAAGCATTTGTTCTGTAATGGATGATATCCACTTAGATTTCAAATTCAGCAAAAAGTACACAGCTTGTCATGCTTTATGAGCCTTGGTAGCGTTCTCTCGCTTTGCTTATCAATAGATAAGCTTGATATAAACATTCGCAAAAACACTGCTGAGTTTTCAGCGAGTTAGGCATAGTCCGAAAAGCCATTGCTGAGTCATTTTTCTGAAGTGCACATGTAGAGAAAAAAAAGGCCTCTGACAAGCACTTACTAGTGTTGAGCTAGTTTATGCATTTGTAAGTCTTTACCAACCTGCAGAGTAGGTGGGCTTGAGCCGATTGTTGGCCCTGTTGAAAAGAGGGCTCGAATCACTGTCTTCTTCTTCTTCTCCGCGCTGGTCCCTCGCAGTTGCAGGGCCCGCTGTCCTTACTAGTCTTCGCCGCTTTGTTCTATCCAAAGCGTCTTTGCCGTGGCTGTGCATCACCTGAGTCCTCTTTATTACGTCCCTCCATCTCTTCTTTAGGGCTTCTCGCGGTCGCTAACCTTGTGCTTCGATGTCCATCGCTGTTCTTATTGGGTGGTCCTGTGGCCTCCTTAGAACGTGCCCATACCATCGCAGACGTTGTTCTCGTACCTTCAACCAGATCGGGTCACTATGCAATACCGATCTGACGTCCTCGTTTCTGACTCTGTCCAGCCGCGTCCAGCCACAGGCCCACTCGCAGAATCCCGGTAGACTTACTCCATTTCATCCACGCCGTGACGATGCTTGCCCTCACTGCCTGATCCACTCCAACGACAGAGGCCAGATGGCTCCCGAGGTATCGGAAATCTTACGACCTAGTGAGACTGTGCGAAGTTGCGTTTATTGCAGGATGCGAAATTTCGAAGTATCTATTAGCGTGTGAGTTACACAGTCATGAGACAAAGTTAAGAGGTACACCCCATTGCAAATAGCCCGACCAACCTGTTGCGCTTCCCTGATGAGAGAAAATCTAACAGAAAGCATGTGACAACAAGGAGCCTTTCAGTACAAGCTCACCATCTGCAGGGTGGCTACTGAATATTGGAGCATGGTTCGTTGAAAATATTTTCACAAGGAGAAGCTCTTACATTTTTAGAAGCTTACTAATGCGCAATAATGCACAGCAATGCATTACTGAAAAAGGTGTTCAGAATGGCATTCTCTGATAGCGATACAAGCTTCAAGTTTCTTCTCAATCGACATCACCGTGGGCCGCAAGCAGTTGGCGTCGACTTCCACCCATGAAATTTTCACAGTGGGAGTGGAACATAAATTTCAAAACGATAAGTAATTGTTGGACCAGAATAGCAGACATTCTGCTCGAGTGCTCAGGAAGCCGATTTTTGGAATCTGTCATGGTTTGGGCAGGAGTTCTTTTAGAACCCCTGCCCAAACCATGACGGATTGCCTTTGCGAGAAAATCCGTCAAAGCTAACGCCAAGACGTACCGGGAAACAGTTCTATGTGATGTGTTCCGTCCGCGGACTGTTTATCTTCCAGACGTCACTGTGTTTCTCAGCAAGACTGGGCCCCTGCGCATGCCACAAAATCAGCGCAGGAGCTGTATGACAGTCGTTTTCTAGGTTGCTGGTCACAAGTTGTTTGACCATCTAACTCGCCCGATTTGAACCCAATAAATTTCGCGATATGAGGCTTCTCCTAGGAGAAGTTGCCTTCATGGGACATCGAAGTTTGGACTCCCTGAAGGCTCCCTTGGAGAAGGCGTGAAAGGATTCCGACCTCAGCTTTTTGCGGCCCATCGTGATATCAGTTGAGATGAGACTTGAACCCCGTGTCGGTACCATAGGAAGCCATTTCGAGCACTTTCTTTAGTGAAGTATGGTCATGTTCTGTTGTATATAAAAATAAATCTATGATTATGGAATAGCTGCTCTTTGTAAAAATACGGGCAACAAACCATGCGCCAATATTCAGTAGTCACCCTGCAAATGGCAGACGGGAAAGGCCTAACTGTAAAATTTAGTTACGGCCAGTTGTGACGCGTAACAGGCACAGAATGGCTGCTCATTCATGTTCACAAGCTGCTAAGCAGTCTTAGTTCAATACCTAGAAATCGTATATGCTTATACCGTTTCCAGAAGCATCGTCTTTTCATGTTCCAGTCCATTTGGTTTCAGATGAATTTCTGCCATTCATTCCATCATAGCTATAGCAAGGTAGTTGCCGTGGCAATAAATCATTCATTTTAAGTAACCTGGAAGCAAATGGATTGGAACAAGGAAAAGAGAAGACAGCGGAAACGGTCGCATCTAGTGGAAGGAAAATTCATTAGGTTTCTCCACTACATATTTCCTGCGATCAGTCCCATGGACTTTCTGGAGAAGGGTGCGTGCCAGGAAGAGCCAGCTTTCACCATATTGTGAGAGAGCTCTGGAACATGAGTTGTAAGGCGATGTCAGACTTTGCGAATCGACCAGCGAATCGAACGTTGCACCATCGAATCAAACTTTGCATCAGCGAATTGAGCGACACAACAGTGGCGAAACCATGCGTTCAAAGGAAGTCCTGCCACTTTCAAACGGCGTCACTGGACAGTAAACACGGTTTGAAATAGCGGAACTTCCTTCGAACGTACTCGCTGGTACACAGTTCCATTCGCGGTGCAAAGTTCCTTCGCTAGTGCAACGTTCGTTTCGCTGGTGCAACGCTCGTATCCGGCGATTCGCTAGCAAATCGCTCGATTCGCAATGTCTCACATAGCCCGTATGAAGACTCCGCTAACACTGTGGTCCAAAGATTCAACGCGATTCTTCGAATTGACCACTTCATCGCGAAACCCCGCCCAACTTTTCCGCATATAAAGCCTGTGCTGCATGACAACGTGTCCAAAGAACGCCTACCAAGCTCCCACTAATCCACTTCTTTTTTGGCGCTAAGTGTGAGACCTCTGTGTTTGCTCTGTCGGTCGCAATCACCCGCTTCGACCTCAGAATCACCTGGAGGGAACCACGAGCTCGTGGGCCACTTAGTTGCAGTATTCTGTGTACCGTTCATTTTGAACACTTCGTTGTGTGCGATTGGGCAGCAAGACTTCGACTCCAGCAAGTACTAAGTCGTTGGGAGCTTGATATCCTGCCGCTTCTTTGGAATAACATACTCCAGTTGCTCAGGAACTGTCATCTCTTTCCCGGCGCTGAGAATGCGAAATCTATCATTCAGTGGCCAACATGGCTAATGATATACTAACAAAAGAAGAAGGTTTCGAAATTTATTGGGTTGTCCCATAATTTCTGGCCAACTTCCTTATGTCAAATTGCTCATCACTAAATAGTTGCTATGTTCAAAAACGCATCAGGACCTTTAGCCAGGATCTCCCAGAAGATCAAAAGCGCAGCAGAATAATCAAAGGCGGAGTTTTCGGCGGGAAAGCAACGCATCCCAAATTAAGTTAGGGACGGTGAGTGGGACCAGAAAGAAGGAGAAAACATGGAAAGCGGCCCAGAATCTGAAAAAACGGGGCCCATTTTTTTCCCTCGATGTCGTCATTGGTGCGACTCCCATTGTTTTGCTGTCTTCAATATAACGCTCTCTCTGTTTTCCAATCACTCGCTGCGTATAGATCTGCGGCGAGTCATTAAATCGTCGATGGGCGTGGATCGCCAAGTGCGCCAAGAGTGAGCCATGTTAAATCGCCGAGGTCAATTTCTCCGCTGCCGATTGCGTGTCGTTCCGCATCCTCAAAAGGTCCGCCTGCCTCTCCACTAGACGATTTTCCCCTTCTTCGACTCTTTTTTCTTCGTGGAATACTCCTTTCAGTAAAAATATCAAAATAGATCAAGGGCTAAAGCCAACGATTACGCTTCACGATCATTTGAAGGAGAATCTTGCAAGGAGCGCAATAGGCAAGTCCACAGCTGTACTTGCTCAATCATTGCTACTGATCAGGCACTGAGCTATTGGCTCAAGCATCAGCAATACGATACGAGCTGCGAGTTTGGCGTCATTCTAAACTTGCAGTCACTTTCGGTGAGAACCCATCGCACTAACCATAAGATTCGGAAGTGAATCTGAACGCTATTACCAGGGAACTGTTGCAATCATCTGGGCCTAGCCTATGCTCCACTAACCGCCACCGGAATGGAATGGCAGTAGCAGAGTGAAGTATCGACGGGGACAGCGTGCATCACTGACCATGACCGAGAAGCACGCCTGACCACCTGCAAATTTTCATGCTGCAACCGCGCAGACAGGATATTCCCTAGCTTATCACCTGTGCAGATGAGTCATGAGTCCAGGATAGCACCGCTCCGCACGTCTGGTGAATACTCGCAGCCAGGACCCTCTACCCCAACGAAGACCCGAGCTCTGTCCTCACAAAATATCACCATCGGTTTGTAGGATTCGGTGGTTATCCCATTACTTCATCTTATGCAGACAAGGATCGCGAAGGTAACCATGGAACAACTCCTAAGGTTGGCTGCAGCAGTGTGGTAAAACCGTTCGGAACTTCTCAAATTCTCCTTCCTCTAAATAAACTCCCGACAGCACATTGGAAAGGTAACTCGCCACGTTTTGGGGAAAGTGGCTGGACCGCGATGCCACATCTCGCATAGCTCTGACATTACTTCATCGAACTATCCCCTCTCCAGGGAACTGGCAGAGCACAAGAGAATAATTAGCGAATACAATTACCCCAAAACGGCCTCTCTAAACTCATCATTCCGTAGCTCACTCCTTCTGGAAGGAATGCATTCACTCGTTCCTAGCAGTGAAATGTATGAATATCAGTGATTATGACAGTGGTTGTGTTTTTGACCAACTGTTTTCCAGGAAAGAAAAATCTTGAAGAAGAAAGTGCGATGGGTCCAGAAATTATGGGGAAACTCGATTTTATTAACTCACTTAGAATGGGCGACGGACTTTTGGTGCGTCCGGGCTGGCACGCGGCAAATCGCGCGGCGGCTGCGCGGCGATCCGGATGCAAATCTGGCGGGCGTGGAACTTACCACGTCAAAATATGAAACGGATAAATTTTGCAAGGTTCTTGGCTCGAATCTCGTCCCAACGTGCGAAGTTTCAGGGGTGATGGTCAGGAAACTTTAGTA
>KZ345546.1:64735-76072 GCA_002352805.1 Teladorsagia circumcincta
TGTTGTTACCGTAATTTTTGCCCACCCTGTACAAATCATCGTCATGAGTGATAAGCCATATTTTCTTGCTAGTTCTGATTATCCAAGGAAAGCATTGTGTTCTTCAGACTATCCGTATTTGAACCGGCAGAGCCTAAACTTCGCTAGACACTGGGCACTTGAAAATCGTCAAATGGTCGTCACATACTCATCTATGACAGGTTCCCCACTCTTATTGACTATTTTGATCTGTTACCTGAAAGTTTGCTGTCCAAAGAACACTTCAAAAAGCTCGTAACTTCGTTGCTTTCGCGTCGCTGAACACCATTTTTTATTTTTCGCTTTTGGTCAAGTCCAGCCGTTGAAGTGCGGACACCAGCCAAACCTTTCCGGCTCCACAAAAGCTTCTTCTTAGGACATCTCCAATTATGTTCGCCAAATCCCGTTCGATATTAGCACGGCCTCAGCTTTTAATCGACTGGAAAAAAAACTCGAAAAAGCGTCTTCGTTGAGGATGCCGTGAGAACGAAATGTGTGGACTACTCTCCAAAGTTCTTAAAAAATGCCAGTTCTCTTGTGGGATTGTCTTTCATCGAGATCTGTTCTCTATCAGTCATCTCGACCATGACAAGGCTGGAAATACGTGAGATGTGCTCTTCGAAAGATTGAACTAGTGAGAATCAACTTATTTCTGTACTCCGGACTGCAGAATTTTTACAACTCCCTCCCATGAAGACTATGTCTATTTTCTATTCCGCTTCTGCTTTGAATCGCTTGAAAATCACATGATACTTAATGGCTAGACTATATTAACAGAAACTTGCAAACAGTGATGAGTAGAGATCATAATGGTGAGGAGAACCAAAAGTTTTCAGGCTTCGGACGCACTATTCCTTGAAAAAACCGTGGTTTATGTCAAGATTTGATTTTTTGAGAAAGATTGCTGCTTATCGTATTAAACACTTGACTTTATTATGACTTTATTAGAATACGCGAATATGGGACATTTTTGTTGTTTCGCGGCCGCGCAAGATCAAAATCGAAAAGTTTTCAAACTTTGACCGCTACTGTACATATGAATTTAGCGAGTATCCCCTATGGAAAAAAAACTGATCGCGACATACAAACAGTCCTCCAATTTCTCTCTTCTTGCAACCTCGGCATGCTAGTTGTAAGTCTGTTAAATTCCCTGTGCCTATGGAGATTGTTTGACGAAACACTTATTTCAAAGACCTAACGTGTCGACTGAATCGTCATCTCCAGAAGCCGACGTTTCTGCCGTTTAAGGGGTCCGCTGCCACACCAGAGCGCTAGTCAGTTAGAAGATATTTCATGTTAGGCCTCTGAATTAATTGTTCCACCAAAAACCTATTAAGGCACAAGAATTTCAACGGACAGAAAGCAATGTTGCTGAAGCAACAACACATATGGACACACTACCATACAACCTCTGCAATGTTTCGCTTTGCATCGTGACAGCGTAATAGTTGCAAGATCGGTGGATTCTCCTGCACAGACTACTGCGCATAAAGTTTTGAGCAGATTCCGTGCCGGCTCACAATCCATCGCTCCTGGGTTCAGATTCTTCGAGGCAGAAGTAAAACTTAATATTTTCAACGTACGTTCATGTAGATATTAGAGTGACCAGTATACATACGCATATCACATTTTGAACGTCCTCGTTAGGCATTGCCCACAATCGCAATCACTCCCTATAGTTTACCATTTTTCTGCGCACCTATGACTTTTTCAGACTTGGCGCCGGTGCGGATCGCGCATACGGTGCCGACGGCGCGGGCGATGCGGAAAGTGCGAAGAACGTAATAAGTGCTCTGGCGCATGACGCGCACTGGGCGCGCGGTTGGCACCTTCGGATCAATAACCTCAGTTTTACTATACTCTGTTTTTTTGGGGTGTTCCGCGTGCCGTCGCTTTTTGGCAAAAAAACCTTCCCTTCTCTGTGTGAATCATTGTTATCAATTATCCTTGTGCGGTCAGCGTCGCAGTGTGTTTGGAAGTTCCGGAGAGCCCCCATATGACTTCACTAGTGAGCAAAAACAAAAATATTCATCAAGAAGAAAGTCTTGAAAAAGTTTCGAGCTAGAGAAACACGAACGAAAGCAAAAAGGCTTAAAAAAAAATTCAAAAAAGCGCGTATTGACGCTCTTCGCACCATCCGCACCGTCCGTCAGCACCGCCTGCACCGTTTAGAACGGCGCAAAGTATGGAAGCAGCCTAACGCGTGCGTCGTACGGGACTTTGGCAAAATAGAACGAGTCAGTCAGACGTCCTCATCAATTAACGCAGAGGCAGGATGTGGGTTGAAGGAGAACATCAAAACAATACAAAACGCTTTGTCTTGAATTGTAAACATACTTTTCACTAGGCCACGTGTACATTAGAAATTGTGTCAGCTGCGAAATACTGTTAGGTCGGTCAGAAAGTATCCGCCATTTTCAGCGGCTAACTTCGAAACAACAAAACTATACCGAAAGGCAACCTTTCGAGCTGAAATAAAAACCATTATATTCACCATACTGCTGCCATTCATAGCCGTGCTAACGTTTTTCATTCTGACCGAAATTCAAATTCCCATGAACTAAAAGCTTTACCTAGGCGATTTCGATATAGTCCTGTTCTCAGGACGATTTCTCCTCCTAGAATTGAGTTGAAGAGTGGGAAATGGGCCCATTTCTAGTTGTCTACACTAGCTAACTATAGTTTGTCAGAGATGTACCTGGACTATGAAGGATGGCAGGAGAACCCTTACACACGCGCTTTGCGGTGGAAGGTTTAGAGCCATCTTTAGTGAAGGATTGAACCTCATTTGTTCCTCGGAGCAAACTATCATTTCCGCAGTCTCGCATGGACCATATTCTATCCTTTACGGAAGAACTCCGCCGACGTCGACTATCTCGATTCGTTGGCCTTGCAGTGAGCTGCGCCATCAGACATTGAGGAAATTCCTATTGTAAGTGCTCTGTGCTTCGGGATGCTCCAAGGCGACTCATTCTGGTTCGTCCATTTGGCAACTCTTTCATTACTAGCGTGCAGAAGCATAATATTATGCCACACTATTATCAATCTCAGAATCTTGTTGCAATGTGGAGTTCAAGTACGCATCTCCATGCGCGTCGCAGCGATCCGAGCTGCTAGCATGGTTCAGTTCGATGGACAGATTGACGAAGTTTTTCCTCCTTCCTCACACATCCATGCGGCTGAGCATGACACCTTCAGAGTCCCCGTACTCTGCTGCCACATCAGCAGTTGAGCTTCTGTGATAAGGTGGCTTCGTTTATTTTGTACAGTTCTGTATAGTAAGGGCGGTCCTTCCTTCACGCGTATCATTCTCGGACTTTATTTCCCCAAGCCCAAGCCTGGCGAGCCACTCTCGCGTCATGCGATTCCTAGATGCGTCCGTTCTTAATGCAGGTGCCATATTGATAGTCAACCCTGGCGTATCTCTTCGATGTTTGAGGGCATAAAGTGGCAACAGTAGAAAATTACGATTTTCCGTTGCTTAAAAAAAGAGGACAGAACGACGGGAGACATCGGACCATTTCAAGTTTTCGTACAGGAAATTGAAGAACTGGCTTTCCTCTTTAAGATGACACATAAAATGTTCCAGTGGTTGCGGAAATATCTAGTAAAAAAATGCAGGTAAAAGGTTGAGGTGCTAAACGGCGGATACTTTTTGACCGACCTAATTCATAATTACTATGTAGGTGCTGCATGGGAACATGGCGTAACTTTGGTCTTGAGCTCCTACTGGTTCGGTGATCAATGGCGTTCAGTCGCTCGTCTCATGAAAACTCCCAATTTAGAAATTCCTCCTCACTGCGGGTGGCTCTCTGCTCACTTCAATCGTGCTTTGTACACCATGGAGATTGCTCGTCGGCACGAGCTCTTCTAATCAGACCTCGGAACGCCGTCATAAGGGTCACGGTTACATTCCCCACTCACTGTGATTCCAAAGAAAAAAGACTTCGAGTACACCTCTACATAAGTTAATGAACCCATTGAAAACCGCTGCTCTCGGTAGCTTCCAATGGAAAAGTGAGTAAAGTTGAGCGAATTGACTTGTATTTCATATTTCAGGCCCGCTAGAAAGGGAGCTGAAGTTCATAAGAATGCTAGTTGATAAGCAGATCCATCGCCTTAGGCAGCACTGGAACGCGCGCGAGAGATGAGGGTTCGAGACCCGTCCGGAAAAGATTTTGTTCATAACACAGCATCCTTCTTAAACTGTCATGAGGCGAACTGAGGCTAAGGACAGTAGCTTTCAAAAACCTAGATGTTCCGGGCAGCTCAAAAGCTTGAAAGTGGCGCTGCGGCAGAGTCAGTCAGCATAAAGCTGCACTCTGTAGTAAGCGTAGATGTCCTATTTGGCAGTGACTTGTTGTTGTGTATACGTAGTGAAACTATTCGGCGTGCACATTGTCACTTGATGGTCAAAAATGATTGTGTGCTGATATTGTGCTGAAGAATTCACGTGTCTGTATGGCAGCTTCTCGCTGTTATTGCAATGTTATCCATTCGATGTATTCATCGTGACTTCATTCGATGTTCAGAGATGATGTTTTTGCACTTAAAAACGGGTCTGAATCTGGGAGATTTTTGCAGTCTGGAAATTTGACTCTCTCCTTCTCTGAACTAATACATAAGTATAACGAACCACTGAAGAACTGATGCAGCGGTAACCTATCTGGGAGGATTGTATCACTTATAAAAAATGAAGGGAAACTATGCAAAAAAAAATGAAATGTAAGAGGTAATGAGCTGTAGCTGCTACAACTCCCTTTACAGGTGTACCGAGTTTGCCAAAGAGGTATGAAACCCTTTTTCTTTTGCGAAGGACTGATTTCGTCCAAACTGACAGAGTGGCTTCATCAAGCCATACAGCCACGTTCCTGCTGGGATTTTACCGCGATACTGGACTTTCATGACGAAATTGCGCTCTGTAGACCACCTGAATTTTTATTTCGATCACTACATACACCATGAAGCCATCTTTGGATTATCGGAACTACAAGACAAGATCACCCTCTTGGAGTAGGAGCAGACTAACGGTATATTCGAAACTCTTATCATTCAATGAGCCTTGTTTCTGCGACATGTTCCCGCTGTTCGTGTAGAGAGGGATCTATCAACTTTCTCTCACTTTATGAGCTATAGATAACGCACTGTCACAGAACGAGACGGCTTCCCTTCGTGCCGCGCTCGATCTCGCTAGTGGGTATAGGTTTTCTTTCCCGTCCGGTATTCCGTCTAAATCACCAGTTTTCCCTCACGAGCATTGCATTGGCTTTCATAGCTTCTACCATTTCTCTTGTCGATATCACATCAAATTCGTCGAAGTGCCACTTTTCTCAGCGCTATTGCAAAACAGGGACATCGTGGTGTAGCACACGTGTTAAGCGTTCAATCCCATTTGAGAATGAAGATTCCTCAAACTCCAGCTTTAGTCCACCACTACAACTCTTCAAATTTTTATATAAAAGGGTTGCATAGATTTTTGCCGCGAGGATACATGCAGTCTAAACACCTGCACAATGAAAATTGCCACTTATCTATCACATCTTATGTAATCATAATCTAAACCCTTCACTGACCTTGCTACTCGATTCAGGATAACAATTAAGTTGGAAGATCAAAAAGATGAGCGAAGGAAGAAACGGCGCACACGAAAAGAATTTTTCACACTTCGTCAATCTTGATAACTGTAGTTGGATCAAATTGATTGCTCCTGTCAACATACGCTGCATGTTCTCAAAGTGTAGGCAGAATTTTAGCTCAACAATTTCAAAGAAAACCAAGACATAGCGCAAATGGTAAGACGCGGAATGTATCCCCCATCATGAGCATTCGCAGCCGAATGAAGAGAGTCTAGAGACTAGAGAAAAACTTGTAGGGTGTTAAAAAACTATTCGAGGTCAAGAGGACCAACAATTGGTTGAAATAGCTGCAAGGTGATTTTACACCACAATCGCGGTGGGGCCCGACCTCCACCTCAGCAGATGCGATCTTAAAAAAACAGGGATAAAAGGAAGGACCTTGCAAAAAAAACGGTGATGAAAATGAAATGGAAGGACTTTGCATGACAGTCTGTTCAACGCAAGCGAATTAGAGGAGCACTCTGTATTCTTTGGAGGTGTCAAAATTTGGACTCCAAAAATAGATCACGTACATTTAGCCAAGATAGGTACCTGATGCGGAACGAAAAATAAACGTACGCCCTTGATAATTTGGACGGTTTTTTTCCGCTGTATTGTGATTTTGAACCAGGAAGATGAGAACTTCTGAAGCGGTGGAGCTCAAGCTTTGGAGAATCAATTTCTCATTTCATTCGACTAATTCCAAGAGGCAAACCCAGGCAGTTCCCAACATTCAAAAACCAGAAAAAAAGCCGATGAGAAGCGTAAGCGAAGCATTTTGCTATCGCAATGGATTTGACCTCTGGTTTGGTTTGCTGTATCCTATATTCTAAATTCTTTAGCAGATACCACAGCTTCTGAGATGATGTTTCTTAGTTGCCTGAGCTTAGACAGGGCTTACATATTTACATAAATGCTTTTGGAAGCAGCAAAGAATCTGTTCTGAGAAAGCGTTCCTTTTCTTTTTTAACTTGCAACATAATAATCCAACTACTTCTTGTCCAAGTTTACCGCAGCTCCGGTGCAATATGGTGGACGTTGGATATATGTATAATAGCTTTACTTTCTACAAGCGCTCATTTCTCATTTTCGAGCCTCGAAATGGATACAAACTCGCTTGCCTGCGGATTGATTGATTTATGAAGGGTATGAGAAATTCAGTTTGTCGTGAAAAATTCATACTAGTATCTGGAACCCAACATGTGGTGGCTGTGTGACAAGGCACTGACTTTTCGTTCTATGCATGAACTTGACCGCTCAACGAGATCTGCTTTCCAAAAGTGTTATATAAAATTATACAAATTACGAACATATGAAAAATCTCTTCTGAATAAGTCGTGACAAAAAATTGTCTGACGATGGGTACAGGTCAAACCGATTTCTTGTCTCCACCGAAAACGCACGCCATTTGCATGACCGTGCTCAGTGTGTTTACACCCACTGCCGTTCTGTTGTACCTGCAGCTGCATCCATAAGGCGTACGTTTGGCTATCTTTTCGACCTGAAGAAAAATATTCGTAGACAATGTTATCCAAAAAAAGATATGGAGAGTGAATCACGATTCATTAAAAGGAGCTCCGGTATGAGGTGATTGTGTGACCAAAGCCTCGTCCTTTAATTACTGCCCTACGCGTGTGCATGTTTGCGATACCGAAGACACTGCCTTGATAGATCGGCTGACCGTAATCAGTCACAGAGGTCTGGTTAGTATTAATCTCATTCCAACATGCGGCAAGAGCCCAAAACTGGCTGTCAACACCACACAACCGCCATAAGGCAATTTGCGGCGACGAACGGACTTAATTGATCATTATCATGGCTGAAGCGCAGGGCTACATATATTCATTTACACCCTGTTTTGTTTAATTCAACTGCATGCACATGAATGTTCAAGAAAATTTTCGTACCCCAACAACTGTATGTTACAATTTTTAAAGCAACAACAAGAGTTGAGGTCGTGTCGAAGGGGGAGTAGGGCAGCCTATGAGTATCACAGATAGCGGTTGTCGCGGCTCGAATAAAGCTAGGGCCTCAAAAAGTGATCTGATAATGTGACGTTACGAACGAGATACTCCGCACACTTCCCATGACACGCCACGTGGATTACGGCGTAGCGGCTGATTCAAATACGTGCAGGATAGAGGAGCCATGGAGGAAGCAAGCTTACACAAGTCGTCCAGCACGCCCCTCCCTCAATTCAAGGGGAAAGAGGGAGCCGTCGAAAGGCTTCGTCGGTAGTGTTTCTTGCTTTTTTCATTTTCAGTCATCTCGGCATCCACGACCTCAATAACGATTGCTGTTACTGCACAAATTTGCTCTGGGGTTGTTACTTCATGAAATGCGATTTCTCTCGAATTTCGTAGCACATAAAACGGCTAAGGGCGTCGAACCTATTTTACCGATTAGGTCGAGCCACTCGTCTATTGTGAGTAGAGCTATCCGCAAAGGTAGCATATGGGCCGTTCTCGCAGCTCGGGAGCGCGCGATCAAGAATCGTTTTCTGCTTGCACAGCGTGCCTTCCTGTATCGCTCACGATAAAACGGTACATGCAGAGGAGTGTCTGTTTCCTTTTGTCACCTACGCTTCTGACCGACTCTCTCTCAGCTCTTCTTGCTTATTTGTCGTGGTATAGCCCACCAGAAAAAAAAGACTCACTCAATTTTTTTTACCCATTTCTTTGCAATCGTATTCAATGATGGTTTACTTCATTTGTTTAGGTTCAATTTCGAGAAAAAAAACATGTAACAACGCCGTTTCGATACCTTTTCGTTATTTGTGCGCACTCTCCATTTTTCTCCATTTATCTCAAACACTTACGTCCTCAAACCCTGCCGTGCATAGAAAAAGCTCCATGGTATCCTTTATTTCGTTCTGGAATGGCTCTGGTGGCGTAAATGTCCTTAAAGAACATGTTGCTCGCATAGAACATACAACATGTATGACGGTAAACGCACTAACGAACTTATTAACTCTGAGTATGAGAGTCCCTTGCGGTATCCGCCAGGTCTGGTTATACAATACTTTAAAAGCACGCAATGCCCAGGTGGTTCTCCAGAACTAAAAACAAAGGCGTGTGTAGAGACTGGCGTAAAAATCCCGTATTCAGACGAAAGTCCATTTATAGGATAATAAAAGATGAAATATATTAGGTTGTCGGAAAAGTCTTTAGCCATTTGTCGATTTTTTTTCAAATCCGCTTTTCTTCTTTAGCTCAGTTAGCAATTTTCAATCAAATGCCCCATCATAATCGTCAACATATTGCCTTCCAGCAGGTAAATTGTGGATGCCTTTTGCCTAGAAATCCTGAGCTCCCGAGGGAAAAAACCTAAAGAAATCTGTTTTCGAGTGGTCCGGATCACGAAGCTCTCCCTCTTTTAGTTGAATCACCAGTAGTCGAAGCAGACGGTATTCTGGTGGAGCCGGATCTGCCGAACACAAATAGCGAGACAGAACGCTCCATAATGGGCTTGGAACTTTTGCTGGACTTCCTTCAAAATCCCTTGACGGTCGCTCTGGTTGAAATAAACTTTTCAAAATATTTCCCAAGCATGATGCCGGTGATCCCATCCGCTTGCCCAAATTATCGAACTACAACAGCAGTGAAGCTCGCTGGCAGGAGCTGTTAATCAACGAATCGCTTGTAGCTTAACCAACTTTGAAAGTTGCCTCCAAAGTTGCAGTGCTGGAACCGACGTCAGAATCTTAGATTCAATGCGTCTGGCCAGTGGCGCTTCCGGCTGTGGTTTGCTTGGAGAACCCTTTCCTTGATACCATCAACAAAGTAGTCCGATCAGATAGGATACGGACGGTAAATCAAAATGTTCATGCAAAATCTGAAGTCTTCTGGAGGTGGTTGTCACCCAGAACAAAATCTCTTTTTGCCATGATTTCACTTCTGTTTAAGGAGCTACGAGGAACGGCTATTGTGTTTTGATAACTGTGGAAAAGCTGTGTCAGCTACCTTGCGCTGCACCAGAGACTGTTTCCAAACAATTCCAAAAGACACTTGTCCCTCAGTGTGACAAGCCGACCGACTTTGAGCTTTTTTCTCGAGCTTCTGGACATCATCACCCAATTGTTTGCCATATCGTGAAAGACACTCTGGAGGTTCATCGCAAGACGTGGGGCTCTTGCCACATCGCTTCCACTGACGCGTTTTCTGGGCTTCAAAATCAAGTGTGGCCAAACATGCTTTCAGTCAAAGTCGATTTTCTCGGCCAAGTCGCAGCAAAATCCCTCGGCGGAAATGCTCTAAAGAGATCATGGACTGAGGTTTACATACGCTTTACAATGGATGTTCAAATAGCATCCCTGGAGATTTCGCATCATGCAAATGAAAATGGCCAAAGACTTTTCCGGCAACCTAACAGAAGCGGAAGAATTTTTAAATATGTCCTTCCTAGATCATTTTTTGTTCAAAATCGCGGTGATATGAACTCGAATGCGTGTCCAGCAAAGTAATTGTCTTGCATGAATCCAATGACTAACGAACTCTGACGTGTAACGTTACTAATGAATTGCCCCTATGACTGAAGTCTTGACAAAGCCAACGATTTTCGATTTGAGGCGAACAAGATCGATAAGATATGGTGCGATAGGTGAGATCAGGCTTTGAGTATCGTAGCAACGGCATGTCACTGCTCTCCTCCTAAATTCAGCTATGTGTTTTAAAAAATGAACGAACCACATATTGGGTGTACTTTTTCCAAAACGGGTCGTATTTTTCTTGATCTTCCTGTGTTGTATCAAAGCATTTGTTATACTGCACATCTGAAAAGGAATAACCATCTCTCATAAATAGGCTGAGCATCCTTCGAGTGAACGTTATGGGGATCACGAACAGGGTCAACCCTACGTTGTTACGAGTAACAACGGGGGGGGTCGTATTCGGATGGACTTGTAGGGGAAGGGGATCGTACTCTCTCGGTGGCCGGCAGTGGAATCAGTAGCCAGCACTTACGTTCACGCAAGATCACTGATACTGGAGCACCTATAAACCACGCTTCGTTTCAAATGAACTTTCAAATGAATCAGCGAATCAGAACGGCACCAGAGGCGTGGCGCGCTCCAAGGCAAGAATGTAGTGCAAGCGCATGCTCGATACATTCTAGCACATCCTAAGTCAAACATGAAATTGGTCTTCCAAGAAGTTACGGCTAGTGAAACCTAAGAAAACCCGCGCTTGCAAGAAAATGGCTTGAAGAATATCCCTCGAAAAAAAAAGTAACAACGGGACTAACTTTTGAACCGCCGACTTTTCAGGGACGTTTTAGAGTTCGTTAGAAAGCCTGAAGCCTCTAGTTTGTTATATCTGTTCAGCTTCCCAAATGAATGACATTGAACAAAGTTATGATCGTTTGAAGGTAAAAAAGTCGCGGTTTCAGAAAAATAGTAACATGGACCCCCCAAAAAAAGTAACAACGGGACTAATTTTTGAACTACTGGGTTTTCGGGGACGTTTTAGGGATCGTTAGAAAGCTTGAAGCCTTTAGTTTGTCATACCTGTTCAGCTTCCCAAATGAGTGACATTGAACAAAGTTATGATCGTTTGAAGGTAAAAAAGTCGCGGTTTCAGAAAAATAGTAACATGGACCCCCCAAAAAAGTAACAACGGGATTTTTGAACTACTGGTTTTTCAGGGACGTTTTAGGGGTCGTTAGTTGAACTACTGGTTTTTCAGGGACGTTTTAGGGGTCGTTAGAA
>KZ345546.1:89799-114814 GCA_002352805.1 Teladorsagia circumcincta
GACTTTGCGCTGGGAGCCGCCCACTAATACTAGAGACAGTAAAGAAGGCAAACGTCGATAGCGTAACAACGACGCTTCCTATTTGAAAGCGAAGCAAGTCAAAGTCTACCTTTTTTCTGAGGTCCTCCAACCCCTCCTTGCGGAGAATATTCATAAAAAATTAGCGACTCCCAGGCTAGCATTTCTTGCATCTCCGCCGTGTAGCCCTATCCTCGTGCCAACCAAAGAAATTCCAATCTGAGCTCTAGCGCTCCTTCCCAGAAAGAATTTTTGGGCAAAGCGACACGACCTCAAAGCCGACTTCCAGTCGTTCTTCGATTGAGAGCTCCTGCAATTTTAGGGGAAGGACAGCGAGTAAATTCCCATATATAGACAATGCATTGTAGATGACAGAGGTGTATGTTTGGATGAGCAAGGACTTCGAATAAAAGAGTAAAAAATTGAATTCAAAAATCCCCAAAGTGATTCATTAATTATGGGACAACCTAATAGATTTTATGACTTTGAAGGAAGTTAAGGCTTTGAAAAGTTAAAAAAAACTCGCACACATCACGAATTTTCCTCGTTAATCAACCTAAACTAAACACTTCGTATTAACTGTAAAGAATTTTATACTGCTTAGAAAGCGCTCGTCAAAAAACTTCCAAATCTGCTTTCAGATCTAAATTTCGTTCATTTTGAAAAAAGTTATAGTCATTTTAATATGTCTTATAATTTCAGTATGCAGTAGTGTATAAGCCACTCCATGGCCGAAGCTCGTGAACAATGAGTTCGCAGCTTGTTTATGGCTTGTTCGTGCCTACATATTTCATAGTTTTTGCTCGTTTCTTAGTAAGATTGGTTGTGTATGGTCTTTCTTTGAGTTCTTCCAATTGGGAAAGACCTTCTCAGTGAAGGGTAGAGCAGAGAAGATGTTTTTTTGAGGGAAGTTTTCAAGGAGGGTTAAACACATATTTTATACTCGAATTGTTAATAGACCTTTTCTTGGATTTCGGCAGCTGGGGGGAGGGGGGTTGTATTTTGAAATTTTCCTCGACGCCTCGCTTGATCCTGATCACAACCCCAGTAAGAAGAGGGAGTGGTGGAATATAGGTCAACAAAATTCCGCTGGAATCCTTCCTATGAGGTCCGGTCTGGTATCCGGTAATCATGGTATAGACCCATGAATCTGCGGCTCTTCCAAAATTGGTGATGTGGGGTGGGAACTCAACGTTGCTGATTTTTTGAAAGTCTTGCCAGCGTTGCTTGATCTTGTTGAATTCATGCAAGAGCACTCTATTTTCATCTGATAAAAGTCCTCGTACTTATTAGGTTCTGTCTTGCTTTTGAGCGTCCTTCAGTAAGGCAGTAGATCTGCTCTTCACCTTCGCAGCATGTCCGTCTTGTCCTGTATAGCTTTTGCGATGATTCTTTTGGTTTCTCGTTTAGCCACACAGTACCTCTCTCTGGTCTCTGCCGTGGGATTAAGACGTCAGACTTTGAATTTATATTGTGTCCGTATATTTCTTCTTGGATTGAAGCGCAGTTGCTAGGTCACTGTTCCAAACCATGCTGATCAGCCCGGCGCACTTCCTTCTTCTCTGATTTGTCGCGCAAGCTGTTTCCAGCCTTCTCTGGATCATCGGGATGGCTTAGGTAATCACCGACGTCAAAAGACCGGTCAGGCAGAGCGACTCCATCTCGCCCAAACTCTTCAGCGCCGCACACAAGAACTTCAGAGTCATTTGGAATGGAAAAACATGGGACTAAAGGTCGACGGCCGGCAACTACACCATCTTCGGTTTGCTAACGATATCGTTCTCACAACGCCGAATATCGAGCAAGCACAGCGAACGCTGGCTGAATTCGACTTTGCCTGTGTAAGATCCGTCTACGGTCGAACCTAACGAAGACAACTTTATGAGAAACGAATCGGTACCTGATGCCCCATTCACGCTCAGCGAAACGAACTTCACCGAATGCTACAGCTACGTGTACCTAGGTCGGGAAATATATAAAGAGCGACCTAGCTCCAGAACTGGCACGAGGAAAAGGGGGGCATAAGGAGCATACAAGAACATCGAGAGAGTAGTGAGGAAGATGAAGAACATCCGATTCCCTGCCCCCCTCTTCCATTCCACAGTCCTCCCTGCTCTGGCCAACGCCTCAGAAACTCGGAACCTGCGCGGGCAGGACGAGCATGCGGTCAGCGTTATCCAACGCGCTGCCGAGAGGACGATACTTGGAGTATCGATATGTAGGTGTAGTGAATAAGCTCCAACCAAGATTGACAATCACCTTTATTCGGCTTACGTTTCGGCGCTTTCGCCTTCTTCAGAGCCTGGAAAGAAGAAAGCCAGTTACAAAACTACCCGTCCAAATACTACAATATTTCAATCTACAAGAATCACTAAGCAGGGGTAAACTACAAGGACGACGTCATGGGGCGGGAAGAAAGACAACGAACCTTTAGAAAAGTCGACCAATGAGGTCCACCTGCCACCCCGAGCTGACAGTAACGCGGCTTAAATAGGTAAACCCCAAGGTTACTTGCTTGAGACCCTCCTGAGGGTTGATGATGGAGGTCAAAACGCCGCAATAGGCTGCTAGAGGCTAGGCGCGCCGCTGACCCCTGTCAGCAACCATTCCCTATAGGTTACTGCGTAAGCCCCTGACCCCGCCCCCTAGCGGACCCCCCTGGGGGCTCGATCACGTAGGTCAAAAGCCACACAACGCCGCAAAGGGCGCCAGCTCTGTAGTTACCGCAACACACTCTAGAAAACATTCTAGTACATTTCACTTCAGCCCATCCCTCAGCTATTAGAAGGCCATCATCAAAAGTATGATGCACACAGCCTCAAGAGTTTTCACCAGAAGAGAAGGCAGAATCGGTGAAACGGGCGCTTTGCATAGCACAGGCGAATGTTTATAAAACACTAAAAAACCATTCAGGACGAAGAAAAAGATTGGTCGCTAGAAATCGCATCGAAGAGGAAGGAACAAAAGTCTCCTTTTGTGTAGTATTTATATCCGACGAACTAAGCGCGGCCATACGTTCCTGTTCAAGAAAGGCAGGACTACAAGACATGGTGAGAGTTGTGGACATTCCGCCCACAAACCTCAAAGAACGATTGGTCCGAAATCGCATATATGACCGCCTGTGTATGACCCCCTCCTGCGTAATATGTCCATTTGGGAAGGAGGGGAATTGCATGACATCCGGTGTTGTGTACTTAATTTCATGTCATCAGTGCAAGGAGGAGTATATTGGGGAAACAGGCAGACCCCTTTGCATTCGTATAAAGGAACACCTCGATGGCATGCAAATATCCAGAGTAGCTACTCCACTGGGATAGCATAGGGGACGGTATCATGAGGACACGTGTGTTGAGGTGGCGGTGAACCGGATATTGCGGCGCGGCGAACGTTAGAAGCCTTCTGGATCAATATCAGGAATCCTAAAATCAATAGGAGGGAAGAGTGTATTGCGGTAACTACAGAGCTGGCGCCCTTTGCGGCGTTGTGTGGCTTTTGACCTACGTGATCGAGCCCCCAGGGGGGTCCGCTAGGGGCGGGGTCAGGGGCTTACGCAGTAACCTATAGGGAATGGTTGCTGACAGGGGTCAGCGGCGCGCCTAGCCTCTAGCAGCCTATTGCGGCGTTTTGACCCCCATCATCAACCCTCAGGAGGGTCTTAAGCAAGTAACCTTGGGGCTTACCTATTTAAGCCGTGTTACTGTCAGCTCGGGGTGGCAGGTGGACCTCATTGGTCGAATTTTCTGAAGGTTCGTTGTCTTTCATTCCGCCCCATGACGTCGTCCTAGTAGTTTACCCCTGCTGAGTGATTCTTGTAGATTGAAATATTGTAGTATTTGGACGGGTAGTTTTGTAACTGGCTTTCTTCTTTCCAGGCTCTGAAGAAGGCGAAAGCGCCGAAACGTAAGCCGAATAAAGGTGATTGTTAATCTTGGTTGGAGCTTATTCACTACACCGACATATCGATACGACTCATGCCAAGATTCATTAAGAGTCGCACATGGGAACTGCTCCAAGATACTTGGAGTACCCCTACACACGCAAGCGCAGAGGGGAATCCGGAGTTCTGAAGTACGTCAACGCCTGGAGATCAGGGATAACGTTTTCGCAATGGAATCAAACATAAGGTAGGCCGTACACGCTATGCAATTCAGAGCGGTTACCGACTGGGTTGCTCGGGACGTCAAACGAAAAGCTGGACAACGCCGGCTAGATGGTCATCCTTCTTCACGAAAGCTCTGAGTGGAAGGAATGAAGGACTTTGTCTCCCTCGAGGGAGGGTTTACTGGACAACCTCGCACGCGACAGTGACGAATGGATACGTTGCTGGCACTCGTTCAAGCAATTCGATGATCAACGGGACGACTGGTGATCCAAGATGACTTGCAACATATAGATACAAGTGCAAGTCGGTTGATCGACTATGTCTGAAGCGTTTTGGCTTCGCGCGCTACCGCGCGCATGACACGGTAGACTTCGATGACGGTAGAAGGAGTGAATTAGTAATTAATTCACAAGATTAATTGACAATCTGGGTCAGAGGTCAAAAAACATCTTGTTGCCAATGATGGTGAAAAAGAAATACCCAGTAATCGTTGTTTATTTATCGCCAGTTTAGCTGCGCACGCTTTCGCGTGCATCGCACGGGACTGCAACGGCATAAAACAGAGACACAGAAATTTTCCCAGTGCATCGTGGCGAATTCCGCCCACCTCGGTGGCGCCCAACAGCAACAATTGACCCCCTTCGTTCGCCAACCTCCATTTTCCCGGCTTCTGCGCCCTCCTTGAACCACCTTATAATATCCATGGCAAACATACCTGCTGAACTTAATCCGTTGTCGGAATCTACCCACTTTTTCGCGAGTTCCAGGACTCTTGAAACCGAGTTTTAAATTCGGAGCCAACTCCGCCCACATTGGTGCACGACACGCCCACTATAAGCATTTAGCCTCCCCTCCTTCTCTGACCTCCATCCACTTTTTTTCCAGTACTAGAACTTCTTGAAACCGGGTTATAATTTTTCATGGATAACTCCATCCACTCTGGTGCATGCCCCACCCACTAATAGCAGTTGAGCTCCCTTCCGCTGTTGGATTCTACCCACTTTTTCCCGATTTCCAGGACCTCTTGGAACTGAGTTATAACCTTGGCAGTAAACTCCGCCAACATTGGTGCGTGCTTCGCCTATCGATGGCGCATACCTTATCTCCTTTGCTGTCCTCTATCCATTTTTTCCCGGTCTCAATGGTTCCTTAAAACCGAGATATAACCTTGGCAGTAAACTCCGCCCACATTGGTGCACGACACACCCAATATTAGCATTGAGCCTCCCCTCCTTCTCTGACCTCCATCCACTTTTTTCCCAGTCCCCAGGACTTCTTGGAAACGAGACATAATTTTTCGCAGTTAACTCGCCTCACATTGATGCATGCCTCGCCTCTCAATGGCGCATAACCTCATCTCCTTTGCGGACCTCTATCCATTTTTTCCCGATCTCAATGGCTATTTAAAACCGAGTTAGCACCGTGGTACCAAACTCCGCCCACCTTTGTGCACGACACGCACACTATTAGCATTTAGTCTCCCCCTTCCCTGACCTCCATCCAATTTTTCCCCAATTCTAGAACTTCTTAAAACCGAGTTATAATTTTTCATGGATAACTTCATCCACTCTGGTGCATGCCCCACCCACTTATAGCAGTTGAGCTCCCTTTCGTTGCCGGAATCTTCCCACTTTTTCCCGATTTCCAGGACTTCTTGGAACTGAGTTATAACCTTGGCAGCAAACTCTGCCCACCTTTGTGCATGACGCGCCCACCACAGACATTCGGCCTCCCCTCCTTCTCTGTCCTCTATCCATCCATTTCCAGCTCTCTGAGACTTCTCGGAACCGAATTATGAGGACTTGTAGGTAATGCTGTCCACTTCAGGACACGCTCCGCCCATTGTGGGAGGGCCTCCGTCCACATGGTATGTGCTGGGAACATCACAGACATTATTTCCCTGCACAAATTTTATTCCTGCTCTGTAGGCTTTCTTCTAACCGAGTTATGATTTTTTCAGTAACAACCGCTTTTTTAGAAAACGCTCCACCCACCGAAGGTGGTTCTCCCCGTATCGATCTGGCTTACCGACGCACACCCACACTCACTTTTTTCCCCAGTCTAGAGGCTGTTTGTGACTGGATTTGAAATCATGGTTCTCAGTACCGCTCATTCCGATGCACGCCACGCTTAGCTAATACATGTTTCGCATCTCGTTAGATATGGTGCACCCATCCCAAACTTGATCCAGTTTGTCCAGGTGAATCTAGAGGAAATAAGGATTTTCGTGACAGACGGACACCGTGACACACAGACACACAGACAGACATAGCGCATCATATATTACAGGAGGGCAAAAAAAAAAGACATTTTGCCCATGTCACACTTCGGCACTTTATTCTTCACAGAAATTACCGGCTGACGAAAGTTCTTCAGCATATTATTCCCTAAATTTCCCTCTTTGAGTGGATGCGATCCCTCCCTCATTGCCCTCACAATCTTCAGAATATGACGTCATCTGTCGACGTCGTCGAGCTCAAGGTGGCCTACAGTAACTGCTTCAGCCTGAAGCTCTTACATAATTTCCTGAGTCGATTCAGTGTGTGATAGATTCATAGGCACATTAGCTCTAACTATGCAAACCCGCTCGGACCCGCCTTTCGGAAACCTTCGTAATGGTACACGATCCGTCGAGGAACCCATTGAGCTCGACCAGTGCACCATGTTTCCGAGGCAATTTTTTGACGCCACCCACGTAGATGGCAACTGTTAGGCGTTTCAGAAAGTTCTGTCGTTTTCTGCCACCCCAGAGTTACATGCTTCTTTTTTTTGAATTCCCGAGGAACTGCTATTATTGTGGAAATCATTTTGTAGAGCTTTTCCTGCTCTATCGAAGCATGCCTCGGGTTCGATCCAAAACTTTTTCTTTAGACTTTCACAATGGTTTGAATGCGGTAAACTCGATCACACGTTGGCATGATTTTCTTTTTCTAGCCTTGAATAGACTAGAAAGTAGCGCGAGCAGGTCAAGATATTAGCGACACACTTGGTACAGATTCGCGCGGAATATGCTACATAGCAGTAGTCCAAAAAGTTATTGTAACGAAAGTGAGAGCATTGTGTATGATAAGGGTGGAAGTCGGATCTCGGACGTTGCCAGCCACTAGCCAAAAGTTTTTGTTGAAGCACTTGTGCGCGGGACCATTGAGAAGGCTCTGCCCTACCTGTACGTATACGGTTTGTGGAGCCGAGCTATAGGGAGGTAGCTAGAAAATCCAAAAAATGTGATAGAGGCGTCCCGCGACAAGGCCTCAACTGGGAGGGTCGCCCATAAATTTCTAGCTGTTTTATGTATTGAGAGCTACTCACTCTTTTTCTGATTTGCGACGTACAATGAAGAATGGATTCTCTCCTACAACCCACGAAGCTTTGCTGAGTAGATCGTCACGAACAAGCTCGACAAATTTCGCAAAACTCAAATTGCGCTGAAGCGTTATGACAACTTTCATGAGATCAGCGGCCGGTCTAGCTCTTTATAACCAGGTGGAACTGTTACAGTGGTGAAGTACTCCTGACAATATGTCAAAATACTCTGAGAACGTAGCCCATTTGGCCGATAACCCGCATTATAATAGGACCGACTCAACCCTGACGGGTGGCCTGGACGCACATCACACCACCAACCCTGCCCAAGTTGAACCAGCTAGGCTACGAAGTGTCACTGCGAGCATCATACTCACTAGACCTTTGCTCTATCAACTGCCACTTTTTCGAGGATCGCGATAGCTCCCTTAAACAGAAATGCATCAAAACCCAAAATGCTGAAATGACCTCCCTTAAGTTCATCGCCTCTAGAGTTGCAACATTCCAAATTTACCTAGCCACTGGGGCGGCATCTTATAGCAGTATGTTCGAACATTCGAACGGTTTTTATTCCAACTTGAATGGTTTAGTTTTAGCCAAGATACATGCATTTGCAATTCGAGGTCGAAAAACGACAGAACTTTTTGAAACACCAACTATGAAGAACTTCTTATGAACTGAAGTGTGCTCTTTAATTCCAAGTTGGGTGCACTCGCTTCGAATCGAGTAAAGTGCGACTAAATCGATTTGAGCACGGAGACAGAATGTCTTTTTTTATTGCCCGCCCCCCCCCTGTATAGTAGGCATTTATTTGTTTCCATACACTCAGAGGTGTCTCAGTCAAAAAAAAATTGTCGTATTTCTTCAAACATCCGTTGTACAATCTTAGGATTCCAGAAAAGAGTAGCGGCCGGATGGTGTTTTATGCTGACGATGTCGACGCAAAAGAAATAAAATTGAAGAAATGCGTCTCCTATCCGAAATCTGGTTTTGAGTGTCTTCTACAGTGCGTTTCAAAAGTATGTGCGCACCCAACATTTCGTTTTTTAGGGAATACCATTGCTTTCTGTAACCTGTGACCTTCACCATTCGATTCCTTGTGTGCGATAACCTACGAACACTTTCTCTGAGAAAACTTCGTAGCTGCTAACACAATTTTTTATTACAGAAGAATTCTTTCTTTGTTTCAAAGGTATGTGCACACTTGGCGAAAAACAAAAATATAACCGAAATCAGAGATCAATAGGGCCTCCTGAGTTTCTGATTAACTCGACCGAGTTTCTGATTAGCTCGAACATCCTGTCCGGCATACTCTGAATTGGGTTCGCGATAGTCGCGTTGTCGATATTGTCCCAAGCAGTCACTATCGCCGCCTTCAATTCATAGACGTTATTGTACTGCCGGTTGTCAGCGTAGATTCGACGAACCATGATCCCCCATAGGTTCTCGATAGGGTTCAAGTCAGGAGAACACGCCGGCCAATCAATCACTTGAACACCCTTTCGCTGTAGCCAGACTCTGGTCGATTGCGAAACATGGACCGACGCGTTGTCCTGTTGAAAAATGTGTTTCTTCGCCGAACCCCTCATAGGAAAGGCAACAGGTGGTATCGGAGTACTTATTGGTTTTCCTCACTATCCATACGCAATGATGAGAAGGCAAGCTCCAACATTCCGCTGGCTGCGAAACCGCCCCAGAGCAGGGTCATCCGTCCGTTGGACAAAGTCCAACGAGGGGGGTCGTATTTGGCCGACCGAAAGGGGGGTCGTATTCACAAAGTTCAACGTCGCAATAAGTGGGCAAGACATTCAAGTTTTTCTTCTACTATTAACCACAAAAGAGTGCATGGCGTGCGTCAAAGCAGACGAGTACTGCGGTAGTATCCGCAACAAACTGTCTACGCACACAAATATGCTCTCAAGGAGATCCATTGTTTTCAAACTGGATCGAAGTTAGTAAAAAAAAAGTGACCACTACGGTAGATTGACTACTAAGGGCTTATACAAAAAAAATTCAGAAAAAATATCCAACTGTCTGCGACTTCCTAAAAAACTTTAATATCCATCATGATGGACAAAGCTTGTGCGATGTCGTGTTATCATTATTCCCAATAAAATTAAGTTTGAAGGGAGCTGTAATCGTTTGAGTGTTGAAAACTCGCGTTTCAGAAGACTTGCTCCGGAAATCAATGAAAAAAAAATTGTCCAACGGGGTGATTTTCTGAACAAATCATTTTGGGAGCTGAACAAAGTATGCATTAAAAAGCACTAACCATCTAGTTTCTTCCAGGAGGAAAAGATTTGCAGAAAGTTCATTATGAAGAAAGTTATAAGAGTTTGGAGCCAGAAAACCAGCGCTCCGCGAAAAATTTGTCCGCGATACACCCAAAATTGTCCAACGGGGCGATTTTTTGACTGCTTCAATTTTGGAAAGAGTTCAGGTATTCATTAGTAAGCTCTAACCTTCTAGTTTATCCCAGGGGGACAATGAGTGCCAAAAAATCATTCTGAAGAAAGTTATAGCCTTTGAAAGCCAAAAAACCCGGTTCTGAAGAAAAAATTGTCCAACGGGGCAATTTCTTGAAGAAAACAGGCTTCGCGAAAGTTAGAGTATGTTTTAGAAAGAAAACGATCTTTACTCTTGAAATTTTCTAGCCACTTCTCACAATCTCTAATTCGAAGAAAATTACATCCTTCCAAAGAAAAAAAGTAGACATTTCTGTGAATTCCCGATTCTCGACCCCATAGCTCACAGCTATTTGAAGGGAGTGCACAGGGATGGAGGTTTCTGGAAGTAGGTCTTTCGTAGATTATAAATCTATTTTGAAATTCGAAAAATATTGAAAATTAACTGAATTACAATCTTTTGAAGATAAGCAGTCCGCCTCGGCCTTTCCGCGCTGCTTCGAGTGCGCGCGAAAATGCAAACTCACGCTCCAATGCTAAATTCGGTTCCTCGCGAGAATGTTCCTGACGAGTAGCTGAATTGTGATATGTATCGGGTCGGGTGTGGGGGGTCGTACCGAGGCCCTTCAGAAGGGAGGGTCGTAAAATTTTGGAAATTTGTCCAACGTGACGATTGACCCTGCCCCAGAGGCTTCACCGGCAAGACTCTCCAGTAGTGACGAATTCCATCCGACCCGTCAATATCGAACTCTTTTCTCGAGTTAAGATTACCCAAAAGTAAAATGTGCCCAAAAAGTTGTTTGTTTTGAAAACAGAAAATTTTCGAAAAACGGTGTCCTGTCCCCGTCCCTATCTTATGTTGCCACCCTTTCGCAAGCAGACCCCAATCCTGCCCACTTGTGCTGAGCCTTGAAGTGAGCAGCTTTCCTCAGCTTCTGTCGAATGGTTTATTCATTCGAGCGGATGAGGCCCTACATGGCCGTTCTCAAGGCTGGTAAACCCATGTGACCTCGGACAGCCATTGAAGAATTGTACAGGATACAGGCTTCTCTTTACTTGTTCTGAGCAGTTAAGAATCGTGGATGGCCCGGAGAGTGTGCTGAGTATAACTGTCGGGGTACTGGATAAATCCTCAATGCATGAAGGATAACAACTAAGTTGTCGTGCGATCTTGCGAATGGAACACTAAGTATCATGCAGAGCCCTAGCCTGAGCTTGTTCGTCTTCAGGAAGAAGTCTGTCACTAATAGACAGTACGACGAAGTGAAAGCACCAAATTCAGACCGAAACCGGTGGAGATGTCGGCACTAAAATCTGATCCGTTCCAGGTGTGCACATACTTTTGAAACACGGAAAAATATTCCATTTTAAAAAAAAATTCGTAGGTACAGCGATATTATCTGCCCAACTTCCCTGTATTATCAACTACGAGGAATCGTTTGAGAATGGTTACGTTACGATGGGTTCCTTAGTTACCTTTGAAATGAAAAATTTCGAGGTGTGCACATACTTTTGAAACGCACTGTTTGTTTTTTACGATTATTTTTATTATCAACCTTCATCTGTTATCACTTTCGTTCCCTCACTGAGTAAGTTTCCGTTCCACACCTTACACAATATTGAAAATGCAGTGCTTCACTGCACCACTGAAGCACGCCATGAATTCCGTGACTCACACACAGATAGACTGACAGATTTAGTGCCTCACATATAGTAGGGATGGAATGTTATCGAAACAGTGAAACACACTGTTGTGCAAGACCACAATCTTTTTTCGATATGACTTGGACATTTGCAAATTTTTCTAAATAAAGAAAAAGATAAGAAGCTGTGGAAGTTTTCACGGACTCCTACTTCCTTCATTTGAAGCCGGAAACTTTCCGAATTTCATAGTATCAGTCTTTTGCTTATAGGTAAGGACATTGACAAGGAAAAGTTCTTTCACATGGAGAATAATTCCGGGATGAAGGGGGTAAAGGATACTTCCACAATAAGGTCGGAGGTCAAATGAAGGGAAATACGCCAAGCCGAGGAAGGATGCTGCGGAACGATGCGCCTTTCACGGCGAAGAGTACGCCTATAGCGGCCAGACAGAACCATACTCCCCTCTCGCCAGCTAACTAGCCGTTCAGCAGAGAGAGCGTCAGCGTTTAATAGGCATCCCCTACAAGAATCGCATCAATGCGGAAACCAGCGGTAGAAAAATGGGTCTCGTTTCACAGGTCCTAAAAGCTTCTCATGGTTTTCTTCCATCCCTGCACCAATACCACTTCTGCCCATATTTAAAACGGGCTGCCTTCCATTATAAGTTCCAACTTTGAGTATTCTTCAATTTCAAGCGTTTGAAGAATATTTAATGGCATGAATAGCTAGTCTATCGTAGAAAAATGCTTGTCACTGGCTGGTGGCTCAAAACTTGTGCTGTTGTGACTTCACGATTCGGCAGCGGCTTTGTCATTTCTAATTTTCTGACCAATCGAAAAAATTTCTTCTGCCATTTTATGCGAAAAGTACTTTTGCATGAGTATGAAACACAAGAGAATTAGCTGGAGTTGTTTATAATGGGAGTAGATTCATTGCTGCCATATGCACATCATTCTCATGATGCATGCTGGATCCCTGTACACACAGAAGCATCCATACCTCCTGACATTGGAAAGTTTTTTGACCTAAAAAACGACTGGTACAAATTCATATACAACTAACAAATAAAGGAATCTTAAGATCAGGGTCTCGTGTTATCACTGTTTGCCACCCTCATTTGCTGCTCTTGGCTGCGGCAAATTTGTGCGGCAGGAAACGCTAGCTTGACACATTGGCAACAGCGCGATAATGCGGGTGTCTGCCGTGTGGGATCGGGCTTTTTTTTAATTTTCCGAAAATGCCTATAATTTTAGGAACCACCCACACCAACATGTTAAATCTTATGATTAAAACAAAAACACTCCAGGAGCCGATAATGGGGTCGATTCCAGAGTGAGAAGATAATTAACACTCTAGGTAACCTAAATCAAAAACCAGTCGTATATGTTATTCCTAGAATAGAACAATAGCGAGAATGATGAGCACAGTGCATGACCACTATAGGTATTGATATGATTTTCTGGGTAATGCGCTATCGTATAAATCCGAATATCCTGAAATAGCTATCACCTCTATGCTGCGGCACCACTTCGAGCCGCGAGCCAAATGACGTGATTTTTTCCGGCTCTCCAGGCGTTTGGAGAAAAGGTTTCAGGTCCAATGACATGCCATCGTTTACAGGTGTACCGAAAGATACTGCATTTATCGTAACAAACATTTGTCCCAAACGTAGATGTATTTGCCAAAATATTTGTTACAATTAGGGAGAGGTTTGAGAGCAAGGTTTAATACATAGTGAACGGTGACTTGAGAAGATTTCGAAATGACGGCTTATTCTAAACCGTCATTTTACTTCGTATACCCCACCGAGTTTGATGAAGAAGTGTGGTGAGGAGGTTCAAGAGAAATGATTTTTATCTGCAAGCGAACTTTTCGTTAGTTCACCATTTTATATCCTCTTATTTTATACCTTTGCGCGCATCGCGGTTCCTTTTGAAGGGTACCTCAATGCTTTTCGTTGGATAGAGTAGAGCCGGCGAGTCATTACTGGTTTCGCCTAAACAGCCTTCACATATAAGACACCTCCCCTCAAAAATGGTACGGCATTTGGCTGTTATTTGATAATAGAGGAACGGGAAATGTAGCAGTTAAGAAATAACCCGATCTCGTTTTTGGGAGGTGTGCTATTAGCTATAGTAGCTATAAGAGTTCTCCTCTATACCAGAAGACGATTTGCGCTCTGATTCCTTTTCACCGTTTTCATGAATCCTAATTGGTAACGAATCGATTTATCACAGAGACTTACCTCAGCAACACCATCTGGTTTAAAACCCTCTACTGTTCTCTTTATTTTTTCATTGGTATCCTCGCCACATGATCCCGAAAAGGTCCTTAAGGAACAGTTCATAACAGAGCGAATATAAAGAATAATAGCGTAAACAAACTTATTAGCAGTGAGATTCAGAATATTCTCTGGTAACTCGTGGTCATAAAATGCGCGAAGGGCTCTCAGCGCCAGCGGGCGACTGAATTTCTGAAGAGATTTGTCTTTGAAAACGGCGGAAAATGTTCTATAAACAATCCTGAACAAGAAGGATAATCGGGTAAACTTATGATAAAACAATTGAAGTTCAACAACACTTTTTCAATATGTGCCTTAGAGGCAAGCTCCGGGCTGAGCCTCACTGAGTAGTCGCTCCCCTAGACAGAGGTATGTAGTCCGTCACCGCAGAGGTCGCCCACCTACCTGTACATCGGAACGCGTCACTAAAGCGCTAAACGCTAAGGACTCCTTGCAGACTCCACCAAACCTCACATGGTCCGCCCAGCGCTCGATATCTTGCCTGCCTCGCTATGTTTCTGCTACGCTCTCTTTACTCGGAATTCTCTTACGCTATCCTCGACTCTCATTATCTCTCATCTTCCTGTCTACCTCTTAGACTTCTCGCAGTTTAGAACAGGAAGGCCCGTGTTCCCTGTGTATTTCACGATTATCTCTCACTTTGTCTCCACTTAAAGTCCTCTCCCATACTTGCTTTCATATAAGAGTGGGACTACTACATCGATAATCCTGATTTTTGCCTTATGATTCTCTGTCTAGATCAGACCCTTGCCTGATACTATCGAAACGCCCATGATAACAACGGTCTGATCAGCTGGCGGAATCAGATCTGGGCCCAATGTATAATATTTAGTAATTGCAACACCGGGCTAACGTATGTTAGCAATGGCAAGTGCCTGTGCTTTACTCCACAGTTTCCTCATGTCTTTTGAAAAATAGACTGACATAATTCCTTTCAGTCTCCTGCGCCCAGAATTCAGTAAAGTATTCCGCTTGGTCGTCAGTGGACTTGAAGCATTGTTGGTCTGAAAAAAGCAGTACGATAATATTTTACAATGCTGGAATAAAGTCGCTTTGATAGGCATAGCCAGAGCTGCTAAACAATGGTTTTAGGTAGCTATGAGAATAATAGCCCGGACTTACACCTGAGCTGAGAGATAACTTGCGCCATGATCAGAGGCAGCGCTGTGAGTACGAGCAATAACATTTTGGTTGTGACAGAACTCTATGCCATCCCTTCCTTTTATACATGTTCGAGTGGTGCACTACAGCCAACTGTGAACATCAAGCGGCCAACAAAGTACACATTCAATAATATTTGCTGTAAGTACAGCACCGCCAAATAGGACACTGACATGCATTGTAGGCTGTGGCTTGATTACATCCGGCTTCAGCGCTCTAGCGCAACACTGCCCTTTGATACTGTAACCTACCCGGAACCTGAGCTTCCCACGTGGGCATGCTGAGATTTTCATCAAAATTGTTCGATAACCTCATCCCTTAGAATTGGATGTGCCGATGCCGTTAGGCCGACTTCATTCATTCGATCTGCCAAAGTGGTAATTCTTCCTGTTTCCTGCTGTCATATCAGCTTAGAGGACGCATTCACTGTAAATTGATGTGCAAAAATGATCTCTCTTCTTCTAAAAAAAGGGATACAATGTAGTAAACCAGCTCCGCTGGAAAATACATTATTCCATTCTTCGATCCGAGGTTGCTCCGCTGCGGGTCACTGTTTGAAAATCGCTTGATGTGCGACGAATGCACCTGTGTCAACACTGGACTAGAAAATATTGAACATCTAATCGAGTTATGGGCGACGAAGGCCACATGAAGTTGCGATGAAATGCTGTTCACATGGTAGGCAAAAATTACATTGACACGATAAGTTATCACAAAAATCGGTGTGGTCAAAAAGACCCAAAACAGCCTTTCTGAAAACTCATTGACTCTATAGCAGTGTAGGTAAATAGGTGTTGTCGAGCAATTCCAAGGATTTCTAACGCGACTGTTTCACCAACCTTTTTCGACTAATCCTGAAGCAGTTTTTCTTCAGCACACTCAATATAGAGCATTCCGTGGTTTCTGAGTTGGGAGAACAACGTTACCACTCCTTTCATATGATGAGTTGAGTAATCTTCTGTTGGCGATAATTTTGAGACAGCCTTCGTCTTGTAGTTGGGCGCTCAATCTTGCTCTGATGCGCTGTGCTTCCTACTGAATGCCCTCCGGTCTGAAATATCAACTGAGTCTGAAGGAGTTCGAGGTGGTCTCGGTGCTCAGTATGATATCTGATTCTGAGCACCAGGGATCTGAGGTGCCTTGAACTCGTATTTATTGATTGCTGCGAAAACCCTGACCGAATGATCGAAGTTGGCTTGTTGACAGCACTGGTCCGGTTGTCCTTCTCGTGAGGGACTGGCCTGACACCAGAATATTTCTCTTCAGTGAAAACGTTCGACAAATGAAGTCTGTTATGGAACCGAAGCAACGGCTCTTGTAATCTTAGCTTCCCTTCCGATTTGCTCGCATCGACTAGAAGCTCGACAATTTCATACTTGTCACCCTTCTCATCGATATTTTTGGTACGTGACAAGTAAGTGCGATCGACAGCGGTTTCGACGAGAACGCGGATAAATCTTGGAACGATTCCGTTGACGTGAAATAATACGTGTTGTCCGTAAATGCACTAGACCATAGAATAACTGAGTTGGCAAAAGGGGAACTCGCATTTTGCCTAGAAGAGCCTAGCAGACAAGGCCGTCACATGAAGCACAATAAAAGAAACTGTAATTTAGGAAAACATGCAATTCTCTTCCAGATCAGGTCACCAGAGCTACGCGATTATTGAAGTCTAGGGTTACGCTAGAGCTTAGACTCCTGATTATACATTTGCCTACGACTAAGCCTATCGTTGAACTTAGGATTAGCCTTAGCTCACTACTAGCAAATCAGATGTGTCTTTTTCTGAGGTGACCTGACCTCAGAAGGAGAGCAATGCATCCTGTGGTGCAACACTTCGTACTGGCTGAGTGACACAGAAGAACATTGCGGAGCGAAGCTTTAGGCGGGTGTGAAAGCAAAAGGAAATTGTTCGCACATCCTGGAGTTTACTCCCCAGCAAAAATTGAGTTTCTGAAGGCGGCAGCAACTACAGGCAACACTTCTTCGCCTTACTGGATTACGGGATCATCTGCCACAAAGCTCGCAGCCCAGCGTACGAGTATGTTACTCAGCTACTACGAAATGTTGCATCGCATGCCCTCCTCCTCCTTCACTGGATGAGACCCAAAAAAGAAAGAAATTAAAGGAGATTGTAATATCACGTACTCAGCTCGGCACACAAAATAAATTACTACTTGCATGCGAATGAAAAACTATGCTAAACTAATAGTCCAGCCGTAGAGAACAAGAGAGCGTTTGTATCTTCTCTATTGGTCAGAAGGTGCTATTCATTCCATTCATTGCGGCCCTCGCGATGAAACTGGTGACGGTCAACTACATCGTTTTTATACATAATTTCGTCTTCAGTGAGAGAAGTTTGGCAGGTCGGGTTTTTCTGAGTAATATCCAGCTTTTCCACAAAATTTGTCGCCACTCTGCTAGTAATCGTATCTATGATTCGGTGAATCCCCCCTCCCCCACTCGACTACTTCTTTATCATATATGTTTCTTCACGTCACTTGTAGTGTCTACAATCCAATATATAAATTGAAAAGTAACGGTTGAACCTAATCTTAAACATCCCGCGCACGTTAAGCGTGAAATAGGACGGCACTAGTGCACTTACGGACAGTACTTTTATTTCACGTCAACGGAATCGTTCCAAGATTTATCCGCGTTCTTTCGACGACAAAACAACAGCTTCGGCGAGCTGGATCCGAATGCTGTTTCGCACATAGTATCTTTGAAATAATGCTTCAGCGATTCCGGATGCTTTCCTCGAACGTCTTGGTCACTGATGCTAGCACGTAGCTCATAGAACTTCCCAATGTTCGTCACCATAAGTCTCGTAGAGTCTCTGAATCGTCCTGCAATGTTACGATCATCCCCTCTTTGCAACAAACGAGTGATTGTTCTCGAGGGTCAAGGGATTGCTCATTTCAGTTTCGGTATATTTCATGTGACGAAATCAAAGCACCGAACACTGACTTACCAGAACATTTCAGATTTTTGAAATCGAGCAGTCCGTTCCTGGGAACCGTTTTGTTTGGGAAGACTTTCCTCTTTGAAGGATGATCGATTCCTTCAGATACAAGAGCCAAAAGGAAATTGAAGACCGAACACTGAGTTACCAAAATGAGTACACAGAATTCACATCAAGAACTCCATATGTTCCTAGTTAAGAGTTGCGTGGCAAAAATAAGGAATGAAGAGCGTGCGAGCGGCACGCTTCCCTCCTCATTCCCTTGTAAGGTGAAATCGAAAATTAGAACATTGTCAGGATTACAGAACCGATGGGCCTAGAAAGTGTGCGACCTCCACTTGAATTTTGGATTTTCATCCTGTTAAATGCTCTGCGTCTACGAAGCATGAATGGGAGGAGAGTCGGCGAAACTCCTCGTATGGCCTGGGAAAGACGCAGTTGGTGAAATGATAGAGTTCAGCGAGATCTGAAAAGATGCTATCGGATATGTAGCGCACTCGTCGTCAGTTGTGAAGCGCCCAAGATCTCATGCAGAAATGGCTGTATGAGATCTTGAGCACTCACACATGTCTCATCCTATACCAGTTCCTCAAACGGCATCCAGTTCAGGTCAGCATCTTCATTCTCGTGAACGTGAACGAATCTGGTGTCGTTTCTTCGTCCTGTGATAGTGGTAAGCGTCATTTTCCCGACACATCACACTCCCGAAAGTCATACGGTACTACGCCAAATAGAGCTACAGCCTACAAAGCTGTCCTATTTCCCAATGCTTCGCACTTGTAGCAAATATTATTCAACGTGTATAATGCCGGCCGAACGATGTTTACAGATGAATGGGCCCTACATGAGCACTTGCACTAAATATGTGATTTTGTGAGGAAGTCAAGTAGCTTAAGCTGATCATTGGTGTCCTCCTCCGTGATGTTCCCCCCTTTGTTTGCCGTCCGGTGTGCGCACATTTAGCTGTATTGGTCAATTCGTAACGAAGAAAAATAAGAGCACGGCTGACAGTTTCTCGGTAATTCTCCGTCATTGTTTGAATGAAAATGGCGCCTTTCTGAGATGGGGACAATTTCCCTCAGCATCGAGTCGATTAACTGCTCGCTCAGTGTCTGATGTGTCCCGGTATTGAAGCATCCATCGGTTCCTTTGTGTTCGAATATGGGATATGGGTTCGAATTTTCTCTATTTGGTACCTTTCTTTCGACAGCAACGAAGCTTGGATGATAAATAACTACGAGAGCAGTGAAAGGTTCCCCTCCTCCCTCAGCTTATTTCATGTCTCAGGTATCTCCTCTGGACCAACGATTTATCCTCATGACCTGATTGTCTTGATACCCATCCTGAGCCACAAGGACGAGTTTCTCTGCGTTTTAGCATCAGCCCCTCGTGTAGGACACTCACCTCACCATCAGTATTCCTTGCTTTAGCCGCAGTTGCCTTGGAAGCCTTTTGCATCTTTTGAAGTTAGGTAGATCATCTAGGCTACGCGTCTTCTGCCTGCTCCTGTACGCACTCCTTCGTCTGATTTAAGACCCCTGGACTTCCTCCAGAGTACCAGGATCATTCTGTCATCTGCCGTGTTTCCGTCCCACCCAGCGCCATCCTTGCATCATCGCCTTGCTCCAGGTTTTACTGATCCGTGTGAACTTGGGAAACCAGTTCCCAGCACCCTTGTGCTGAGCTCATTCCTCATTCTTGTGCTGATTTCACCGCCATGTCCTCCTCTCCTTTCAAACCTATGTTTTCCCAGAGAATCCGTATCAATGTCTGCCAGAAGCTGGAACTGACGGCCAGCTCTCACCTAACAGAACCTTACACAAGGATTCCACGACAAAGTCGAAGATGGTGAAGGGGCTCTGTGGAAAGGTAGGCGGGTCCTCGAAAATGCGGGCCGGTGCGCGAGGCCCCACGCACGCTGCCCGCGCCGGTACACGCCCACCGATGGATAGCCTCTCACCGTCTGATCCTTGCCGTATGCCAAAGAGCGCATCAGCGTTGAAGGGGGCAGCACTGATTAAAGTGCCGTTAGTTCACAGGAACTCACCGTTCGGCCTTTTCCAGTCATTCTAATCTATTGAAGAGAATCAGTACCCTCTTTAACAATTCTCCTATGATGAAGACACAGTCGACACCCACTGAGAATTCTAAGGAATCTATATAGATGCTGCCGTTAGTATCCCCAATGAATTGGTGGTGCGAATGATGTTGGAGCCACTATTTTGGTCCTCACCCACAATTTCAACAGCAATTAAGAGAGTTCGGAGGGAGAGAAGGTTTAGGTGACTTGGATAAAGTACGTACATGAATTACAGTGGAAGCGTGCAAATAGTGAGATAGTAGACGGTTAGGGACCAAATGTTTGTGATCCTCTTTTTTGGGATGCGCCATGCACTTAACTTTCATACGGAAACACAAGGTTATTCAAATGCGTACTACCTACGCTATGACGACGGGATCAGCCGATGTAGTCAATGTTTTCGTCTCTCAAACGAGTTTCATACCAGATGTTCGCCTCTGGCTGGCTTGGATGGCTTGATAGGCTTGGAAGGATTTGACCGTGGGCCTGCACCATGTTCGAGCCCATCCTGGGCTCTAGTTCAGCTAATGGCACTTGAGCTTCGTGGATCGGATCAAACGACTGCTGATGCAAATCGAGTGAAATACATTCCTAGACTTGATTTGCAAGAAGTACATTGCTTAGCTTTTGAAAAAAAAATAGAGAAGGGCCGAACCGTCCCATTGAATCGCAATTTAATCTCGGCTAAGTAGTTGTCATTCCTGTTACTGGAAACCTAAAGCTGGTGGCTCGTGCTCATAAGTACTCGGAGACTAGGGGCACGTTATCCTAAACTGGGGATAGCGGGAAGAAAATCTGTCTCAATTTCATCTGATTTCCCGAATACCAGTCTCTTCGGAACGAAGTCCTTCCCTCGACTAGATTTAGCGATTTTTCAAAGGTCACGTTTTTTCATGGGATTCCCACACCCCAACGTGAGCGCGTAGGAGCTTCCTTCTAGAAATAGCTCCGACTGGTGCTGTAAATACACTAACAAATTGCTCTACTTTTACGCTGATACATAATTTTGGTATTCCACTGAGGATGTCATATGAACTTCCGCTCTGGAGCGTTTTCTCAGAATCTCCTTAGTTAGTACAATCACTCAAAAACACCAGAAGTGTGCTGGCTCTGTGTTTGCACTGCACAATTCTTGAAATGTAAGCGAGATTCCAGCGATTATCTGATAGAGTAGAAAAGGAGCAGAATATGGTAATGATGGTCCGAACGTGGAACTGTATGCAATGATGACCCTTCTTAGGAAAAAGTCAGATGACTCTGAGATTCTTAAGAAATAAATGGACTACTTGTTTGTAAGCCTTATTTTATTTTTTCCTTATCTGAAGTTACACTCTGGCACAAAGTGGGAAATAGCCACTCTGTGCCAGAGTGTGACTAACGAAGGACCAACTGAGCCTCATGACGAGCCAGGAAAAATAACTCAAACGCAGTATACGCTATTTAGGGGCGAGTTCGAACCTAATGCGGCGCTTTCAGACTTGCTACATGAGCTTACAGGGCCCCCTAAGCTCAGAAATAAGCGACACTGCGCCTGTGGATCGACATTCCTCACTCGAAGAGGCTTGGCTCCATCCACCTGATCGTAGAAAATTCTTTCACAAGTAAGGTTTTAAAGGAAGGTGGTACGAGGGAATGGAAGGCCTATAAAGTGCAAGTATATCTACACTACTACAAACTGAGGAAGGTATATATAGTATATCTACACTACTACAAACTGAGGAAGGTCACATGAGAGAGCAGGAAGGTGTACATTACCGCTAAGGGTGCCCTCATAACGGCCTCACAGGGCTCTAACAGCGGTGACAAGTTCCTCTCGCTTCTATGGACGCCCACCATCTGACTCTCCCAGCTGATGGTCCTTTTTCGTCGGGTCTAGCGTTCTAGCAAAGCGGCTGAGTAGAGAGTTCACGTTGGAAGGTAACGGCGACGAGATCCGTTCAGCATGGAAATAAACGAAGAAAATAATGAACCTGTTTTGCAGCTCCCGAGCACTACCCATTGGCAGTTCTACTTCATTCCTAGTGGTCGATCAAGTCATAGTCCCATCTCCCTTTAGGGCAGCTTCAGTAGTTTTGCCTGTAGTACAACAAAATGATAAGGAGCGTGTCACTCTTACGAGTAGTGAAAAGCTCAGCAGTAGACCTGATCGCAGTAGAGAGGACCATGTTCCTAATGATAAAATTCGGATGGCGGTTTTCAGAATCATCCCTGGAAGGTTTTTTTCGACGTGTCTCACCAGATCCTAGATATTAGAGTTACACAATGTCCTTTGCGCTCATAAACATCTTGAATAAGTATGTGTTAATAATATGCCACGGTTTATCCGGCCGGAGAGGGTTACTTACAAGTGGGCGTATGTGTAACCCAAACGATTTGCTTACGTATATCAAACACGCCTCACCCAACAGAAAACTCTAATGAGAATATTGCTACTACGTCGCAACCATCAACGAATATAGATAGCCAATCGCTGCGACAACAATCAAGTTTGTGTAGTCCGCAATCAGGTCTATGGCCCCGCGCACCCTACCCTCGGGCACGGACTGTACCTTTGCGGTCGGAGACGGAGCTTGCCACGCACTCGGCACGCGATATCAGATTCTGCCCCGTGAAACCGCGTTATGCCCAATCCAAATGGCTCATCATACGATGGGTTCAGATGGATCAGACCCTGTAGTGTGTGCGATGAATATCTTGCTCCATCATAGCAGAAACGCTACAAAGGCGCAGGACTCTTCAAAAAAAGCTTCGACAGCTTCCATTTTTCCGAGAGAACACTGCGGATAAGAGGCGCAGGTAGCTGCAGTGTGCAGCTGTTTGCGCCTCTTATCCGCAATGTTCTCTCGCCATTTTTTCCCTTCTGCGCTCGCAATCGGCGTCCCTCTGCTCAGTAAAAATTCCATTAGTCGGTTACGGATTACAAAAGTAGAATAGCTCTGGACTTTATGTATTTTGATGAATTCTTTTCCTTCATTCTTCAATGGCGGTTCATTTCGCGGCTCTGCTTTGAATTTCTAATTCTAATTCCCTGTGCATGAATCGCAACAAAATGGTTTTGGATGCTCCTCTGAGTGAACATTTATCAGTGAACTTCCGCTATGTCCACGGTCGAAGCCCGGACGTTTTAGGCGCAAGGGAGGGCTAAAGGCTGCTCCTCCATGGCCTTCCCTAGTACCCTTAAAAATTATTCGGAAAGCTTTCACAAGTTATTTTTTCAAAAATATTGTTGAGCTCGTTTGCTCATGACGTTTTTATGACGAAGTCTGACGAAAAACCCATTGACCTCAATAAGTTTGAATGGCTTCCTACGAAATCTATTATTAGCCCATTACCAATTGAAGTGAAATGGTAAGAGCTTAAAACATTCAATTCCAACCGTGAGTTCTGAAGCACCATTCGAATAAAAAAAAATGGCTTCTAATTAAATTACACGGAGTCACGTTCGTTGTTGAATGGAAGGACTGATACTGAAAAATGCTAAAAAAAAAGGATAAAGAACCTCCGAAGTTGACAAATTCTTCCTAGGATGTGCTGTAAATTCAACTTTCATTCAATACCTTTGAAAGGGGTGTCCCCCAAGAGGCCCGTCGCTCGAAAAAAGGAAGAGACGCAGATGCGGCAAAGGACGAGTCGCAGTTCGTGATGTGCGAGATGAGATGTAGTATGGTACACCCTATTCATCCTGACGCCTAACCGCTACAGTATGCGCTGCGACTTGTCCTTCCCGCGTCTGCGTCTCTTCCTTCGCAGCGCGACGGGCCTCTTAGAGGACACCCCTTCAAAAGCGGTGCGGTTTATACCGTGACCTGTGCAATGCAATTTATAGACAATTTTTATCACTACGGACGGACCTGTTACTGAGAAATTCGCCTCGAAGAAATGCAAGACTTCCTAAGTGTGGGGTAGTTTCGAACTGGAACTTGCTCACCCAAACGCGCACAGGTCAACAGGCGCGCTATCCTCACGGCTAAAAGATGAGTAATTAGAGCTGACTGATCTGTACTGGTTGTGTAACGATTTGACTATTTCCGAAAAAAGTTAGAATTCTTTAATAAATATGTGATTCTATTAGGTCGCAACGAAAGTAATGGCGGATTCGGCCCTCAAGTTCAAAAACTCACATTTTTCTTGAAATTGAACTTTTTTCCAAATAATAATTTTCACAAGTACCTACAACAGTCCGCTATCGGCCGACAAGGGAACAAGTGCCTCTCTTTCGAAATTCGGCAGGTTTCAAGTTGAAGAAGTGCCAATGTCTGCTTTCGACTGTTGACAGTTATCGTACTTTTTATCCTTGAAAAAGTGAGCCAGGAAAAGGAGCGCGTGGTAGTCCGTAGGAGCAAGATCTGGCGAAGATGAAGGACGGGGTAAGACCGTAAATCCAAGTCATGCCAATGTGTCCCGGGTTACCCTTGCAACATGTGGTCGCGCCCTGTCATAAAGAAAAAGGACTTCGTCCAGCTCAGGTCAAAGTTTTGCGACTTCAGCTGCGAGCCTTTGTAGTTGTGAGCAGTACACCTCAGCGGCCACGGTGGCATTGCCTGGCATCCCGTAATGGCGTGTTATCTGAACACTCAGAGAGCAACCTTCTTTGGATGAAGCCCCTGCTTTGGAACAGGCTCTGACTTCTCGTTCGCAACCATTCACTGTCTTCTCCTGGTATGATATACGCAGAACCCCTACTTCTCATCTCCAATAGTGACATTATCCGGCTAATGAAGACGGTGACTTTTTGCAAGAAAATCTCTGCACACCCCGAGGGCTCTTTTTTTGGAGTGATCTGTCAGCTCATGCAGGATCAATCGACCAAGTTTCTTGACTTTTCCCAGCACGATCTGTGACAATGTTGGAGCACTGCATCTCCTTTGCCAGCTCCTTGACGCTTGATGTGGAATGTCTTGAAGTAGCAGCTCCAAACGTTTGAAGCTGACTTCCGTTGGACGTCTGTCTTTGAGATTGTAGTTTCCTTCGCGAAGCCTATTGAACTAAAGTTGGCAGGTCTTTTCACTTCTCACTCGTTCTACTTCCACATAGC